>JAKUCV010005774.1:50381-62255 GCA_028386065.3 Turnera subulata | reverse complement strand
TATTTTTTTTTTTTTTTTTTTAAATTTTTAATAACTTTACATAAATTTTTTTTTTTTTTTTTTTTTTTTTTTTTTTTTTTTTTTTTTTTTTGCCTACAGAATGAAGAAAGCATAACTCACAGTAATGGAGCATCAACAGAGACCTGGGATAAATCCAAATCCCTTAATTACGAGAAGACTAATTAGACACCCATTAGGCTCCTGGGCATGAAAATGAACACCATAAGGCAAATTGGAAACTAGACTTCCCAAGCCAATCTGCGCAAGCATTGATTTCACGAAAAATATGAACAATAGAAACCTCCCACGAATGATCCAAAAGTCCCATGAACAGCACGCAGAAGCTGCGAACCACTTCTTTAATTATACTAATTTTAACGCACCATATTTCGTCCCTTGCTCACCGCCTAGCCTACCCCGTTCTGGATTTAATTTGTGGGCTTGCGGATCTTCACGAAACACCTAAAACCACCCGGATCTATAAACAAGTTTGTAATTCTTTAATTATGCATAATTCTTTTTGTTTTCAGTCGTATTATCTATCCAATGACCTTAGTTTTTCGCACAACAAACAATTTAGAAATAAAAAATAACCTTAGCTTCAGTGTTGTTCAATGTTTATAGACTCGGGTCACTTTCCAGTATTGACCCTATCAAACCCGCTCTTCATCTGCAACAGAAATCGTGTCCCATGGGCTGGGCACGACTTTCTTTGAACACACACCCTCTCATTTATATCTTTGCTACTTGTTCTGGGAGTGTCAACTCGGAATGGGCTATGCCCACTTATCAGATGATAAACTGATAAGAACAGAAACTACACTTGATCTTAGCCAAAAAAGCCGAGAAAGGTATGAGTTGCTAGGATCCATCTCTGGCTAGCTTTTTATATCATAGGATCGCAACACCAAACTTTCTTGCACTCCAAGTCTACGTAGAAGAGGCACATCATGAATTTGTGCTGTGAATCTAACACCATATTATATATGTAGCCATTTAGTTATTGGACTGCAGTGATGGGTTCCATCCACGCACAAATTAATCATATGCCCGATCTGCTCCATGCTCTCTTTTATGGCTTTGGCCCATGAACGTCTAAAACTCTATGAAAAATTTTGGGTATGTTTGTGTTTCTTTTTGACATGGTTTGTGTTGTTTATGTTAAACATCAACACTAGCTAGACTAGGTCAAGGTTGTTTATTTGATGCCTAGTCAAGAGGGAGGTGGTTTGTTATTTGACGCAGGATAGAATTTCTCCTACTTTATCTAGTCAATAGGATTAGTAGTTGGTTAGTTCCTAATTTGTAGCTATTTACTATTTATTTCTGTATCCAATTGCATTAAGCATTTTTTTCTTATGTGATTGTTTTGAGAGTATTCTCTATGTTCTTATTAGTTGTCCTTTTATTAGTTTCTGTGAGTTTTCCATTTCCTTAGCTCAGGTTCTATACAACCTGCCTGTGCAAGTAAGTCTTGCTTAGTCTCAGCATAGTTTGCCTGTGCAACGAGGTTGGTAGTGTGAAAGGTTAGTGCTTAGAGTTGCGCATTGTTCAACAATCTGGTAGCAGAGCAGGTCTTTCTTCGGGAAATCACGTAGAGATGTTTTATGAGGATCTTTTGTCGATACAATGACCGACCTTCAAGTTATTGGCGCAATGGAGAAGCTCAACAACAACAGCTATAGTACATGGTCAGCTTGCATGATGTCTTACTCGCAAGGACAAGACCTGTGGGAAGTGGTAAATGGTACCGAGGTAGCACAACCGGAAGATACAAACGAAGTGCTGCGGAAGTGGAAAATTAAAGTGGGCAAGGCAATGTTCGCTTTGAAGACAACAGTAGGAAAGGAAATGCTGCAATGCATTCAAAAAGCTGAAACTCTGAAAGAAGCTTGGGATACACTTTTCAGTCAGTTCTCTAAAAAGAATGAACATAAGGCAACATGACAATAGCACAATACTTCCACAAAGTGAACGTGAGATTTTGGAGTTGGATCCAGAAGCTTCCATCGGCGATTCCAAGATGAAGAGAATTCTTATCCATGGTTTAAGGCTAGAGTTTAAAAGCTTTGTTGCTGCTGTACAAGGTTGGCCAACACAGCCATCACTTGAGGAATTTGAGAATTTGCTATCCTGTCAAGAAGACTTAGCTAAGCAAATGGGAGGAGTCTCGCTGAAGAACGAAGAAGAGGCACTCTATGCGAAGAAAAGCAAGTGGAATTCCAAGCAGCATGATGATGATGGATCCAAGAAGAATGGTGGCAAGTTTAAAAGTCATCATGGTGAGACGAGCACTCGTGAAGGAGGAGGCTCGAAGAACTATTCCAGCGGAAGGAGGTTCAAAGGAAAGTGTTACAACTGTAACAAGAAGGGACACATGGCAAAAGACTATTGGTCTAAGAAGAAAGTCAAGGAGCGTAATGCTGCCACATTCAAATATGAAGAAGAATGGGACGCTGAAGCATTGTTTGCTGCAGAAGACGAAGAGTTTGAATTTACGGCGACAACATATAATCAAATCAATTATGAGAATGACTGGATTGGTTGATTCAGGTTGTTCAAACCATATGACAGGTGACAAAGCCAAGCTGCAAGATTTGTTAGATTACACAGGTAGTCATGTGGTGGTGATAGCAAACAACTCCAAGTTACTGATAGCCCATGTTGGTAACACTACTATTTCTCCTCAGTGTGGTGAGGTTGAAGTGCCACTCCAAAATGTCTATCATGTACCAGGCATGAAGAAAAATCTCCTATCAGTATCACAGTTAACATCTTCTGGTCATTTTGTCCTGTTTGGCCCACAAGACGTTAAGGTATATCGAGACCTGGAGGTGACGGAAGATCCAGTGATGACAGGACGAAGATTGGAGTCAGTCTACGTGATGTCTACAGAAACGGCATATGTAGACAAGGCAAGGAGAAACAAAACAGCAGAGTTGTGGCATATGCGGCTGAGTCATGTTAGCCATTCCAAGCTAAAAGTTATGATGCAAAAGGCGATGCTGAAAGGGCTTCCACAACTTGAGTCAGACAGGGCATTGTATGTGCAGGCTGTCAATATGGGAAAGCACACCAGTTGTCGTATGAAGATTCAAAGTTAAAAGCAAAGGAACCATTAGAGTTGGTTCATTCCGATGTTTTTGGACCTGTGAAGCAATCTGATGATTACTCAAGACATGTTTGGGTTCATTTTATGAAGAAAAAGTCTGAAACTCTCTCAAAGTTTAAAGAGTTCAAGGAGATGGTCGAAGCGGAGTTGAGCAGCAAGATTCGTTGTCTTCGTACTGACAACGGGGGAGAGTATACCTCAAAGGAGTTTTCAAACTTCCTTCAAGGGTGTCAAGTACGCCATCAATTTACATGTGCAAACACTCCACAATAGAATGGTGTTGCAGAAAGGAGGAATAGACATCTGGCTGAAGTCTGTCGAAGTATGCTTCACGCTAAAAATATTCCTGGATATTTTTGGGTAAAAGCAATGAAGACTGCAACTTTTGTGATCAATCAACTTCCTCAACAAAGGTTGGATTTTCTCTCACCATTCGAGAATTTGTGGAATAAGAAGCCTATTGTGAGCTACTTTCGAGTGTTTGGTTGTGTCTATTATGTCTATGTACCCAATCATTTACGTAGCAAGATGGACAAGAAGGCTGTGAGGTGTATCTTTGTAGGACACGACAGTCAGAGAAAAGGATGGCGATGTTGTGATCCAACTACTGGGAAATGTCATACATCCCGAAATGTAATGTTCGATGAGGCGTCTGCATGGTGGTCCCCAGACAAGAAAGTGCTGCCAGATTCAGATACTCTGCAACAAACATTGGAGTCTTCACAAGTTCAGCTAAGTTTAGGAGAAGTTGAAGTTTTAGAAGATGGTGAAGATGGTTAGTTTTAGCTCAAAGTCCTTGGAGAACAGGTGTGCACCAAAGGCCAAATGAAGCAGTTAGGCTGAATGAAGAAGGGGAGCGAAGTGGAGAAGGCGAGCAGAGTGCAACTGAAACACCAGCTCAATCGAGAAGATCGCTAAGAGCTAGAAAGCCGAATCCCAAGTATTCCAATGTTGCTACTGTAGAAGATGTTAAAGAACCTGAGAACTTTGAAGAAGCATCTCTGAGTTTGGAATGGATTAAGGCTATGGAAGAGGAGCTTACGACATTGGATCATAACCAAACTTGGGAGCTTGTGCCACTGCCAAAAAAAGTAAAGCCCATTTCTTGCAAATGGGTTTACAAGATAAAGCGTCGCACAGATGGATCGATTGAGAGGTAAAAGGCTCGTTTGGTAGCTCGAGGTTTCTCTCAACAGTATGGGCTAGACTATGATGAAACATTTAGTCCATTCGCAAACCTTACAACTGCACGAGTTCTACTAGTACTTACAGCTAGTAAGAACTGGAACTTGTGGCAGATGGACGTGAAGAATCCATTTTTGTATGGGGAGTTGGATCGAGAGATCTACATGAACCAACCAAAGGGTTTCGAGAGTCAAGATCATCCTGAGTATGTATGTAAACTCCAGAAGGCTCTCTATGGATTAAAACAAACACCAAGGGTATGGCAAAATTGCTGAGTTTTTAGTCCAAGGTGGTTATGCTGTGACAACTGTAGATTCTAGCTTGTTTGTTAAAGCTATTGGAGGAAAGTTAGCTATAGTGCTGGTCTATGTGGATGATTTAATTTTCACAGGAGATATTGAAGAGGAAATTCTCCAAACAAAGTAGAATTTATCAGTTCGCTTTCAGATGAAAGAGCTTGGACTGCTTAAGTACTTTCTTGGTCTTGAAATTGACCATACACAAGAAAGTATCATTCTTCATCAGCAAAAATATTGCAAAGATTTGCTGAAGAAATTCAGAATGCATGATTGCAAACCAATATCAACACCTATGGAGCTGAATGCCAAGCTGTGTGCTCATGAAGGAAAAAATTTAGAAGATACAATGATGTATCGTCAATTGGTGGGTAGTTTGATATATTTGGCTCAAACACGACCAGACATTTCCTATGCGGTCGGTGTGATGAGTTGGTATATGCAAAACCCAAAGAAGCCTCATCTGGAAGCAGTCAGAAGAGTTTTGAGATATGTGAAGGGTACACTTGGCACTGGAATTCAGTACAAGAGAGGTGAAGATTGCAAATTAGTTGGCTACTGTGATGCTGACTATGCAGGTGACCATGATACCCGACGTTCAACTACTAGGTATGTTTTTAAACTCGGGTTTGGAGCAGTTTCCTGGTGTAGTAAGAGACAGCCAACGGTGTCTTTATCCACAATAGAAGCAGAATATCGAGCTGCAGCAATGGAAGCTTAAGAGAGCACTTGACTTGGGTAGTTGTTGAAGGATTTGCATCAGTCAGTTGAGTATGCAGTCCCTTTGTATTGTGATAACCAATCAGCAATACGTTTGGCCGAGAATCCAGTGTTTCATGCAAGAACTAAACATGTGGAAGTTCACTATCACTTTTATCAGGGAAAAAGTCCTTGAAGAAGAAGTGGAGCTGAAACAGGTGAAGAGTGAAGATCAAGTCGCAAATGTGTTCACAAAAGGCTTAAGTGGTAACAAGTTTGAACGCTTTTGTCATCAGCTCGGCATGATGGAAAGAGTGAGAGCTAGTGTTGAGGGAGAGTGTTAAACATCCACACTAGCTAGACTAGGCCAAGGTTGTCTATTTGTTGTCTAGTCGAGAGGGAGATGGTTTGTTATCTACTTTATCTAGTCAATAGGATTAGTGGTTGGTTAGTTCTTAATCTGTAGCTAGAGTTGTTGGTTCTCTATGCCTATATAAAGGCTCTGTTTACTATTTATTTCTGTATCCAATTGCATTAAGCATTTCACTTATGTGAGTGTTTTGAGAGTATTCTCTCTATTCTTATTAGTTGTCCTTTTTATTAGTTTCTGTGAGTTTTCTATTTTTCTTAGCTCAGGTTCTACACAACCTGCCTATGCAAGTTCTACACAATCTGCCTGTGCAAGTAAGTCTTACTTAGTCTCAGCACAGTCTGTCTGTGCAACGAAGTTGGTAATATGAAAGGTTAGTGCTTAGTGCAGCGCATTGTTCAACAGTTTATTTCTTGAACTCCTACTGAATGTGTCTCTTGACATATACATCCATGTTGTTTTGTTACCGTTTCAGAGTTTTATATAGAGAGGATGATTGTATAGAGGAATTCTTTTGATGCAAACGTGACGCAAGCTAGTGGATTGATATGTTACTTGATTGTAGTAGATTAGCAGCTGAGGACCGAATAATCTTTGCATGGGTTGATCCTAGTTAAAATTCTGAGGTGAAGAAACTTTCACTTGGGGGAACACTTGATGATTTTTTGGGTCTTATATTTGTCGTATAAAATAACAAACCCAGAGTTAAATCCTCCGTTATATGTTGAGATCATCCTCTGTTATATGCTGAGATCGTTACCTGGGTCGTCTTATGCACGTTGAAACAGTTTTTATGCTCGATGACTTCGATGAATTCCTATAAACAATTTGTTCCATGAGTACTGTGGAAAGAAGGATAGTTGTAGTTAACACAAACATAATAAGAATGCTAGAACACACAGAACACATTCTTCCAACACATACTTTTTTGATATAAATTCTTCCAAAGCAAATATATTAGTCTTATATTCTAAGTAATAATAAGATAAAATTACTTAAAGATTACAACTAGCATCAACAACTTAAAAATTTTTAAATAAAAAACTTATCAATTTTTATTCAACGTTAACGAGAGCATTACTTTATTTTTGGCATAATCATTGTAAGGAAACAAAATTTTAAGTTGTTTTATGTAATGGTTGTGCTGTAGGCACAAATTTATTGGGAAAAATTTAAACAGTTATGACACACTGCTTTCAAGTTTTTCAATTGTTAACATGGGAAAAAGATAAAATAACATAAATTATTATTTATTAAAATGATAAAATAATTAAAGAAGAATTTGGATGGAAATCTATTCGGTCCAGATCACTTAAGCATGACTATGACCAGAAAACAAGAAACAAATGAAAATGTCCAATACAAGCTAATGATCGCGATTAATTACTCATTCAATGAGTTTTCCCTTTCCTTTGGGATCTGCCATGGAAGGATTTTCATGATTGGTTTCTCCATTTGGGTTACAGCTGAATGGATCAGAGATCATATCAATATTTGGATCAATAGGAGGAGCGGGCAGGCAACTGGGTTCTCCATTTTTCTTGTTAGCAAGATTCTTTTGCATGTTGATATGGAAATTTTTGAATCTTTTCTCCAATTCAACCAATTCATCTTTGCTAAGTTGGTTAAGTTTCACATCCCACCATCCTTTGTAGTCTTTTCCCTTGAGTTTTCCTTTGAGAATTTTATTTTTCTCTTTCTCATCTTCTAGACCACGAAGGAGCTCATTGTATTGCCTGTTGGATTCATCGATCCTTATTTGGCGATGGGCCTCGACAATAGAATGAACTTGATCGCTGCTTGTTGGTGGATGTCTACCAAGAAAGTGATTAGCCATAGATTCAATAGAGGAAGTGGCAAATGAGAAGGGTTTACCAGCAGGTGAAAATATCACAACTCCAACTTCAGCCCCGGTGAGTGTGGAGAGCTCGCAAGCCTTTTTATAGATGCCAGACTTGCGTTTTGAGAAGGTAACTAACTTATTGTCTTTTTTGTCGATTTCCTTCATGTCTATCTTTTGTTTTCCTTTAGTTTGTCTTTCTGACATATTGGAAAGTGGCAAAGGAAAGCTAGATTTTTTTCTTAAGGAGAACTAGACTTTTTTTCGATAAAGGAGAACTAGACTTTAATTGAGAAAAATAATGCAAAAGAAAAAGAAAAAGCTTGGTAGGATGTTGATGTGTTGAACTATATAGTTAAGAGGTATATATAGCTGGTGTAAAATGAATTATTTATTTTTTTAAGTTGTTTTTCTTTCCATATGCTACAAGATTGATTTATGAAGAGTTAATTGCTTTTTTGGCTATTTAATCTCCTTAATCACTTACAAATTTTTCTTAAAAATCTTTGTATTCAATTTAAATCTATGCTAAACAATCCCATACATGGCATAAATCTAGCATAGATTTGTTTAAGAGTTGTTCAATGACATCTTTATTCTTATCTTAGTCTTCCACTGATAGGATAATTATCAAGATGATGAAAAAAGAAAACAAATATAATAAAGTAGGAAAATAAATCCTCTATCCAAGGAAAGTTGATCCTTTTTTATATGAATGTCACTTTGCTTTTTTGGCTATTTAATCTCTTTAATCACTTTCAAAATTTTCTTAAAAATCTTTAAATACTATTTTTTTCTATGTTGGACAACCTCATACATGGTATAAATCTAGCCTAGATTTGTTTAGAAATTGTTTAATAACAATGCTTATTATCATCTTACTCTTCCACTGTTTTGATAATTATCAAGAAAACTGAAATGGAAAATAATATAGTGAAGTAGGAAAGTAAATCCTCTTGTTTTGGATGAATGCATGGGAGCCTCCACTAAAGGAAACTAAACCCTTTTATATGATTGTGTCTTTCTTTAGTAGATATATAATTAATTAATATCAATTAATCAATAGTCAAAGGTGTTGTTATGGTTTGAATTGTAAAAAAAAGAAAGAAATTTTATCGAGCTAGCCCTACATAAAAGTTCCTACCGTCATGGTTTTTATTGTTGTTGGACTCATAGTAATACTCATCTTGCAAGAGACTTCTACCAAGGATTTTCAATTGGATGTAGGAACATAAGAAATAATTAAGGCAAATTGCTAGAGAAAACTAACACAAATTGAAATGACATAAAATTATTATGGTTGACAAAAAGGTTGTGTAGATATATATTCCGTTCTTTGTAGTTTTGTTTTCTTTTTTTCTATGGCTGCCCTTATTTGTTAATGGGCCTTAACTATAGAATGAGTTTGGTTAATGCTTACCGTTGATTATCTGCATCTAAAAGTGGTTGGCCACAGCCATAACTTCAACCCCGGTAAGTATGGGACTTGCAAGCCTCAAGCTAGACTTCGAAATCAACTTATTAGCTTCTTTGTAATGCTTCTTCATAACTATCTTCTTTTCTTTTTCCTTGATTCTTTTCTAGACATTTCAACGAAGAGCAAAGAAGAAAATGATTTTATCCTAAAAGAAAAGGATGGTGCAAGAAAATAGTGGGTATATAAAATGCGTTGAACTTTGATCGACTTATATAGAGAGAGAGAGCATAGTTGTGCGTTACTTGAGAGTTACTTTATAAAGAGCTAATTGTTTTTTTGGCAATTAAATCTTCTATATCGCTAATTGAAGTCCGATAAACTAGCCGTGGGTTATTTAAGAGCTGTTTAATTAACTACGTCATTGCTTATCTAATCTATTAGTTGTGCATTTTTTAGGAGTTATTTAGCAATGTTACTAGTCGTGCGTTATCTAGGAGTTGTTTAATTACGTCATTACTTATTTAATCTTACTGGTCTAATGATATAAACACTAAATGTCTAAGATTTGAGGAAGATGACATGATACGATAAGATAGTTGATCTTATGAGTTATGTTCTATTTATAATAGAAGGATGATTGAGATTGATAGTTGAGAAGCAAGAGTATACCAATTAATTAAATTTGTTGATTAACCGACAATAACCTTTTGGGCTGAGATTGCATGGCCCAATTGGCTTAAAGTTATTTAGAGGTTAATTATTTATATAATCCAAATCTCTCCCAGCCACTCTAGATGTAGGATTGGATAATCATTCATCAATCAATCACGAAGACACCCTCTGTAAGAATTTAAAGTTGTTTTTGGGCCTAGATAGAAATTTTAAATTTTGATTCACATTGGGCCAACCTTAAATAAAGCAATTTCATCCACTTCAATGAAGTTACAATCAAAGTTACACATATGATTTTACGATGTTCATTCACCAAATTAAGCACGAAGAAGATAAATATATATATATATATATCTTAGATCTATTTATCCTAATTAGCCAAATACATAATAAACCGCGGGTTGCATCTGTGGTGTAAAAAGTCCCCAGTTTTGCTCCACCCCAGCTGGTTTCTGGTCCTCGTTGAACATTGCAAAGATGAATCCTTCAATCGCTGCACCAGGTTTCTTCGGGGTTCCTACCATTGAGGTGATATGCTGCAAGAAATTCTTATTGTAGACGGATGCAAGATCAGGATTTGTGAGGTTGCCATTTCCAGCAGAAGGCCAACCACTCTCAGACACCACCAAGCCCACATTGCCATTCCCCAATTTCGAGGCCAACCAGCAGTTGTGGATTTGGTTTTATAGAGAAATAGTGATTTTACATACCTCCCTACTGTTTCCCCTAAATGAATTCGGAAACTTGTGACGCAGTCTGTGCAGCTTGCTACACACTATTAACAGGTTGATATAATCTCTTCGGGTACAAGGGATGTTCTATAGGAAGTAATATTTTCCGTTTTCTGCACTTCCTTTCCCACGGAAATTATGTTGGGCCCGGTGGCACTATCTTGCGGAAATAATATCACCTCACAAGGAAATAAACAAGTGGAGGACAAAAAGAAATAGATGACACACAGTATTTAACGTGGTTCGCCCAAACACCGGGCTACGTCCACAATTCCGATCCCACCGGAAAAACTTGCACTCCGCAGGGACCAAATTGCAAAATTTTATAACTATAGGGACCAACTTACAAAGCTCCACTAATAATGCTCCACTAACTCTTAGTGCTCCATTAACCTCTTAGTGCTCCACTAATTGGAATTAGTGGTAGTGGTGACCCCCCAAAGTGGCCAAAGTGGGAGGAACCAACAAATTATACTGGATGACCAAGAGTGCTCCGTTCATCTCTTCTTTATTTTGTGTCTTCCGATAAAAGTTGCTTTCATACATATGGACTCGAACTTCGAGACCTCACAACTCTTGTGCTTTTGACACAAGAGTGCCAATTAGCTACAAACCCACTTGAATCTAAGACTTACTTAGCAGAACCTCACGACATTAGAGGAATCAAGCTAGTAAGAAGCAATCAAGCACAAACGTACAAGGTAGTAAGAAGGAATCATGCAACCTTAAGCACTATAAATTAATATAATGAAGCTTGCTTACTTAACGGGTTATTGGATCAACGAGCAAGGCAGTGAATTTGGTTAACGATCCACATCCGTGTGAGTGGCATCCACTACAAGGTTAACTACTTGGAGGATGATAGTGGATGGAACTGGGATTGGCCATTTTTTTTTTTTTTGATACTAATCGATTTTCTTTATTGATAATCAGGATATGTACAGAGAATAGGAAGCCCGCTGAAAGACCCCGGACGCCAAGCGAAGTTACAACACTAGAACGCCCCTCACTTTGTAAAGCCTATTGTTAACAATTTGCCCGAATGCCAACCCTTGAAGGGCTCCGGAGAAGCATGAGCCGCCCCCGCACTGTAAGGGAACGATGGGTGTAAGGACTTGAACCACCAAAAAGCTCGAGCTAAGACCAAATCAAAAAGTAAATCCAACTGCAAAGGGGTGTGGGAGAAAACCAACGCATTACGAGCAAGCCAAATGGACCACAACATGGCCAATCCTATAAGCATCCAAGCTTGCTCAGCCTGCCGCTCCCCCGCAGTCGCAGGCCACTGCACAAGCCAAGCCGCCATGCTTCCCGGATTGATCCAACACACCCCCCACCATCTACACAGGCGCTGCCATAATGAGACACTCACTTGGCAGAGAAAGAACAAATGTGTGATATCCTCCTGCGCACCTTGACAAAAAGAGCAATCAGCGTCCAAGTCTTGGATCACACCCCTGTGACGGAGGAATTCTTTGGTGATAAGACCCTTATTCAAAGCCAACCATAAGAAGAACTCAATCTTTGGGGGAGCCACGCCCAGCCATGCAAG
>JAKUCV010005774.1:26655-48768 GCA_028386065.3 Turnera subulata | reverse complement strand
TTCGTGGGATACGAGACACATCTCGCCTTCTTGCAGATGTGAATAGGGTACAGACCGAAGAAGGGCCATTGATGGCCAACATAGCAAGGGAGAGGGAGACAACAAAATCACGACAGCAGGCTTCCTTTGTATGTAAACAGGATAGGGGTCCTAGGGATGTCCCACTAAGAAGCTACGCTGACACGGTGAAGCCAGCCATCATTGAGGAGGGAGGACAGGGACGATCCCAAACGGAGCCAGGAGTCATGTTTATTCCGACGACGGAAACAATGCAATGGTTAGCAAGAAGCGCCGTAGGGGTACTGAAAAGCACAGCCAGTATGGCATCAGTGCAGCTTTTATGGCTGTTGCATGGGATGCGTGAGGTGGAGGTAGCAGAGATGGGTGGTGATCGAGTGCTGGTTACTTTCCCCACAAAAGAGTATATGATGCAATTTTTCAACCAGCAGAACGATTGGATTCCTCTATGGTTTCTGTCTTTAATGCCATGGCAATCGGGGGACAAAGCGATTAATCGCAAGTGCTGGATAGTTGTGCGTGGGATGCCTTTGAACATATGGTGTAAGGAATTTTTTGAGATGATTGGGTCTACCTTTGGGAGCCTAGTGAGAGTACACCCAGCGACGGAAAATCGACAAAAGTTAGGAGAGGCGAGATTGGAAATCATCACAACACAAGGGGGGGTCATTGCCAAGGAGTTAAAAATCTGATGGAATTCTTTGTCGAAGAAAGAATTCAATTGGACCTTTCTGGTTTACTGATTTCATTAACATAGAATCATGATTTTTTTGATGGATAATACCCAAACAAAGTTCCAATGGAGTAATTATTAACAAACTTGGTTTATTTTGGGAGTGGAGGCCAACCACATCATCCTACCGTATAGATTTAGGTCCGCAGCTTCAACCTCATCACAAATCCTCCTTATCTTCCTTATAATTAAGCACTAGAAATACAGTGAAGATTACTTAAATCAACGGGTTATTGGGTACCACAAGTTCATATGTCACATCAGCAGTAACAGTGAAACTACCATGGTAGGCTCTCACCACATATTTTTCCTAATCATTAGTAAACACATCCAATTACTTAATAGTAGCTTATTAGTGCATCTAGCCATAGAATAAATTAATAAACGGGGGATCAGATAATTTTTTTAACAGCCTCCTTTGTGTACAGGACACTAAAGAATCTTCCTTCAGCGACCGCTAGCTTTTCAAATTCGCTATAGGCATCTAGTAATGCTTTGTACACAGGTTTCATATCTTCTGGTAGCTCATCAAGGGCATTATAGTTCCACCTGAAAGGGAAAAAAAAAAGATGAAAATGATTTAATTCTGGTGAGTAATATATCTATAAAATTCACCTCCGGATTTTTGTTTTTGGGTTAAATAAATACTTAACCTTTCTATTGCTCTTGTAAAAAGTTAATGCTCTTCTGGTGTGCCATATGCATCATATAGGTCATGCCGAGCTCAGCTGCGTGAGCTTGTAACCCAAGCAGGGGCATTGGAGTGTTGGAACATTGGGTCAGCACAGTGGATCGGGTCTTGGTTGGCTATCTTCTGGCCTGCTGGCCTGCCCGTTCCAAGCCCAGAGTGGGCCATGTGTCCCGTGCTAAGGCTTGGGTCACTTGGTCCCTGAAGTGGAGGGCACCGCGTGATGCTGGTTTCACAGAGCAGCGAAAACTTCCAGCTCTAGGCAGTGGAAGGATTACAGGCCGGTGCCAGCTCGACCCATAATGGTTCACTAGGCTGACCTCAACTGAACCAACATTTAATAGTTCGACAAAAAATATAGGTCATCAATCACCGACAAAAGCATGAGTTGTTTAGAATGCCAAATCCGAGCTCGTGCGTAATGCAAGAAGTAAATCTCTACAATTCTGTTCTGTCCCTCACATAAATATTAAATGGCCAAGCAGTGCATAGTTACATCAACTTTACTCTCATTACTCCAGTAGCAGAATGTCAGAACTCACATAAATATGCCTCAACCTGGGTTCAACAAAAAAGAAGAAGAAAAAATGTCTCAACTCTCGATACTACCTTATTTTATATATAACTTATTCCTAAAATATTCATCATTTTGAACACCATAAAACGTCCCATACCGTTTTTTTGGTGAAAAATAGGGGCTTAATGCCTTGTATTACTTTAAACAATATTTACAACCCTGGAGTCATAAGCTCCAATCAAGTCTTTAAACAAAAGTGGCCTAAACGTCCCATACCGTTTGAAAAATAATACATTCACATGTGATATACATTGATGAAAAGTTCATTGGGGAAAACATGGCGCATTCTTGATTGAAAAAAAGTACATGCACATGTGCTGTATCTTATTATAAGTATGTGTGTAGACGGTATAAGTGCAGTCTTAAATGATTGTCTTATTTTAGCGGGCCGGGGTGAATTAGTTTCATATGTTGTCATTATGAGACTGATAAAAGAAGCAATTATCCTAAACGGAATAGGGAAAGTGGAACGTTATAAGAATTCAGGTGGCTAAATAGTAAATATCACTGAGGATTAATTGTGGAGGTGGTAGAAGCCGAGAATTAATCCACTACACCTCAGACTCGCAGCTGATACGTACTGCCTCGAGTTGTTACAGCTAGCCTTCACTTTTTTTTTTTCTTCTTTCGTACTGTTCTAAGGTATACATCAGTGCAAAAACGCCATTGGATCTTCTTGAGTCTCATTACTGTTAATGCTAACATTTCTTTAATAAATAATGCAACACCTAGGCCATTCAATAGAATTAGCCGTTTAACTTTGTATTAACGCAAACTGCATCACCCTATAAATTAATCCTCTCATCCTTTAATTTCATCCCAATCTAAATTTATCTTTCTTGTCCTCATTTGGGAATCAATTATCCTAGAATCCATGGCCAAGTTCAACACTGGTTGTTTTATTAGCATTGTCTCTGTTGATGTTTACAGGGATAGCTATAGAAGTAATAACTCCATCTCCCATTTCAGGAGAGCAGGGACTACTTATAGAGGAATGTAAAAAATTGATAAGCCAAGAATGTGGGTTACAATTATTCCAAGCCATTTTTGCAGACAAAGGTGGTGTTAGCATTCAATGTTGTTCAGAACTTACCTCGGGAGCCATATTGGAATGCAACAATGAGTTTATTAAGGCTCTGCTCAAAGATCCTGGCTTTAAGGTCGCCTACCCCAAAATGGATTTTAATACGGCTCAAAGACGCGGCTGGATAACTTTTGAACGGTGTTTGTTCCAACTGAGAGCCTAATTACATATTAATAGAAAATTACGTTATATATTTATAAAATAAGATCTTACGATTCCTTATGTGAAATTTCCTTTTATCCTAAGTTATTGTTCAATTCCAATCACCCTCAATTTTATTTTATTCTCGAATCTGATTGCAGCTAGTTGGCTTCATTGTTGAGCTTCTCATGGTGCTTACAAATAAGTTTTGTTTCCTTCCACCACCTAATTAAATTATGGTAATTAATTGAGGTCAGTTTTTGAATGGGCTAAATAAACTTCTAGCTAGGAATCGAAAGAAGAAAGAAGAAAATACTTTATACTTTGAAGCAACCAAAGAAGCAACCAAAGAGATTAGGGATTGAATTAGGGATTTTGAAGCAAACAAAGAGAATAGGGATTGGATTTGAGAAATTTTTTTCAATTAGTTTTAGGTTTTAGAAACCAAGACACCAGTTTCAGTCTAATTTTGTAATATGAATTGTGGATGGTTTAGGTTTTTAATCTAGTATAGTACTACAAAGAAATAAACAGAACACTTTATTTACACTTTATATAATTTATTAATTTATTAGAACTAACTTGAAAATAAAATTTTTTAAAACCCCTCTAAATTTAAATGTTGTGATTGGTAAGGGTTAGGTACCCAAAAAATAGTCTGGGTACCATAGTAATCCCTAACTGTAGCGGGTCAAAAGAAGTAACATGTTCACAGCAAGGTTATTAAATCCAGACCGGACATTGACCTGTTATAATGGTTGAATCGTAAGTTTAGAGGTCTAACCTAAGTTCAACCGGGTCTGACCAATATTAGAATTAATAGTGAAGAAAATTTATTTTTTAAAAAATGGTCCAATGAAAGGTTTAACATGGCCCATCCAAAAAAAAATGTGAAAATTTTAATTCTTAGCCTGATAAAAAACGAAAATGGATCACTAAACCTGGAAGACCCGAAGAACCCGTAATGACCTGGCCGATTTTTTAGATACTGAAGCGCCCTGACCCGTATTTACCAGATACAGTAAACACCTGCCGAAACTATTCTTATTGATAGAACAGACAGTACATCGCAGTCAAAATACTACACAGTAAATCCAAATACAGCAGAAGTTCCAAGACAACATCCGTCACCCATACTCGGGGACCATTATTCAATCCACACTCAAAGCTCAACAGCAGCAGCAAAAAGTATTCACCAACAACAAAGGCAGAGCAGCCTCAAACACTTATAACAAATGCAACAGCCACAAGGGCATGTGAAATACACAACATAGCAACATGTATATAACACAGCAGCGGAAGGCTTATATGCACATGCAGCAGAGGTATGGATCCGGAGTCAGGTGGAGAAGAAAGCAGCAGCCATCGAACGTCGTACCTGAACTACGAAACAACTTAACCTACGGGATGAAACCCCGCAGGCGAGGGGTGAGTCCGAAGTGCTCACCAACCATGGATAAACAGAGATATGCAGGCAACCATAATACTTTCGAAGAAAATACCAGCAAAAGACAACTCAAGAATCAACCAAATCATGACTGAGCCAAGACCAAAAGAATATTTGTTATTATTACCAATTTTATCTTTCGGGGCCCTGTCACTGGACATGCTAGGGTCGTACCTGGTTATTAACTAATTCCGGATGCCAGGCCAAAACACAATCCGGGATCAACATCCCAATAACAAACCAGTCCGGGATCAACATCCCAATATCCAAATCAACCGGGATCAACATCCCCAATAACCAAACCAAACCGGCTATGACACCACAGAACTAGCCTCTAAACATCTAGTCGTACCACTACTTTCCACGTGACAATTATATCATCATCTCAAATTCAATTCCAATTCCAATACTCTTTCCTCAATTATCTAACTTTCTATTATCTCAAGTTATTCCACAGACCAAACCATCAACAATCTCATAACACCAATTATTCACAATTAACAGTTCAACATTATTCACAATATCCGCAAGACCAACAACACAGTCCAACAATAGCAACAACAATAACCGTAGCAGTCAAATAACCAACAATGATCATCTCAGCAGTTCAATCAAACAACAAAGCACACACAGTATTACAGGCACATATCAAGGGTTATCCATCCTCACCTTAGCCTATTATCAATTTTGGAAATGCCCAACAGATTCCAAGTCCGGTTCCTCAGGTAACTGCTTGTTATCAACTCCTATATCAAACAATAATATGCACATATAAGATGTTATGCAGATGTCATGCTAATACTGTATGCCGTAAAAATAAACACTGACTCGTCTTGGTTATTGCCTCGGGTTATTTCCATTATCATCATAATTCACCATTTATTATCCATGTGTCAAAAATATACTATACTTATACCCGGTTATTATTCCGGTATAATATTTTGATAATACCCTTAAAATAATTATCTTTCCATAATATACCATAACATATATTCTTTTATAAAACACAAATTATTTTTATTTTCCAAGTTATTCCCAGAATTATATATATTTTCCCTTTTTCCAGATTTTATTCTTTTATTTTTTTTTAAATTTCGGACTGGGCCAAATAGTACTAGCCCAGCCTACCATCAACCCAATAGGTCAGCCCATGGTCCAAGCACAGAGCCCAGACCAAGGCATGAGCCACAAGCCCACGCCAAGACCAGGCCCGCACCAACCATCCAGCCCATCAACTACACAGCCCAGGCGCGCGTCCGGGTCAATCCGACCCAGAGCCACGACCCGCTGTGTGTAATGGGTCGAGCACACATCCGGGTTGCTTTCAACCCCTAGATGGCTCACCTCGGGTCTCTGCAGGCGGCGACGAACGGCGATGCAGCGAGCACGACAGATGGCGAGGCGACGGTGATGAGGAAGGCGACGCGGAAGAGGAGGAGGTGCGGCGGCGTTGCGGTGCAGCTGCGATGGTCGACGCAAGCAAGAGGAGGGGCAGCCCGTCGGGTTTCCAGCCAAGCGCGGCGCGTCGGGCGGCAACGGCTGCGTCTGGTTGGCGACGGCACGGGAAGCGCGAAGGTGAGGGTGGTGTCGCGTGTGGTGGCGTGGTTCACTTCCTCGTGAACAGTGGCAGGGGAGGTGAGGAAGAAGAAAGGTGGCGGTGGTGGTGAGATGGTGATGACGTGGCGATTTCTGGTTGGATGTAGTGTGTTGTGTGTTTGTTTTCTTTTCTGGTTTGGTTTTGAAAGGCTGCACGGGGTGTTCTGCTAGGTACTGGCAGTGGGTTTTTTTTGTAGAGTTTGTAGGGGAAAATGAAGATGAAGGCTGGCAGTGCACTGATAAGGTAAGAAAACACGGTTAATGGCATGCAGACAATGGTGAAGCACGAGCAAGATACTGGTAAGGCACGGGTTACACAAGCAGCTCACGGACATCATAGGAGAAGGCGACGATGACTCAATACTGTGCAGCATGTGAGGCGGGTTCTGTCCGGACCAGAAAATAACCATTATACCCCCTTGACCTTATTTCTGGTCCGATAACTTGAGGATAAACCTGACTTTTCTGAAGATTCCTGGACCCGAAAAATTCTAACTTTGGTCCGAAAAAGACAACTACTGAATTCTCGCTTGATGGACCAACTGGTCATGTTTATGCCATGGTTGTTGCCGGCGATATGCTTTTCGCAGCTGCACAGGTAATTACATTCAGTTACTTCATTTCATAACTGCAGCATTCTCTGTTTTACTTAGTTTGCCCTCTTGCCGCACTTAATTGGTACTCTTGTTTCTGTCTTATTTTGTTTTTTCTTTTTAAAATTTCACAATGCCGTTTGAAACTGATGCATTTAGATTGTAATACAATTCTTAAAATGTGATGTTGCATGCCTTAAAATTGTGGGATCATGGTTGGTGTGAGGTTTGAGTCTTTATGCTCTCATTCTATAGTAAATTCGGTTCTGAATGGATTTCCTGTGTACTGCGCAATAGTTCTCACACTCACGGAGATTTGGTCTTTGGCAAAAATTTTTAATTCCTTTGAATTGTGGTTTACAGGATGGGGCTATTTTGGTTTGGAGGGGCAGTACCGGCACCCCCAATCCTTTTCAGTTAGCAGCGACACTCAAAGGCCACACTGGTGCTGTGATTTGCTTAGCCGTCAAAGATAACCGGCTGTTCTCTGGTTCGATGGACAGTACAATAGCGGTAATTCAATTATGCTCCATTATGTTGTATTCAGCTTAAGTCTCTCAATGTGTGTATAACTTTTTCTTATTTATCTGCGCATCTTTTCTTCTAGGTGTGGGACCTTGACACTTTGCAGTGCATTTCTACTCTGAGAGGGCATAATGAAGGAGTGATGTCCCTTGTCTTCTGGCAACATTATCTATTATCTTCATCTTTGGATTAAACTATAAAAGTTTGGGCTCCCACTGAAGGGGCTGGTATGGACGTGACTTATACTCATTATGAGGAGCATGTAAGTTATCGAATTTGGTTCCTCTGTAATTTTGTTTATTCATGGCTATACTTTTTCTTGCCTTGCTGGACTGTTCTCTCTTATCGCCAATTTCTGTTGGTTGCTGGTACATGTAAAGAATGATCTCTTTGTGTTGCTTATCCTAATATTAGATAAAAATTTTCATCATTAGTTTATGATATGGGAGGACAACAATAAAGTTTGCGCAGAGAGAGCTGTAGTCCCAAGAATATAGTATCTGTAAGCTAATTAAGAAAGCACTTGAAAAGGATTTGGTATTGAGTCATTTGGAATCAGTGAAAGCGTATAGAAAGTTTAACTAAATTTTCTCTTATGTCCAGCTATATTTATTTTTAGAATTTTTCTGATACACTCTGTTCATTTTTTTTTTTTTTCAATATGGGTTTATTTATGGTAATGGTTCGAGACTAATCAGTTCAATGTTGATGGAACAGGGTGTGCTTTCTCTTTGCGCCATGAGTGATGGGGACTCTAAGCCAGTTCTTCTATCCTCTTCTAATGACAATTGTTTGCATCTATATGATCTACCCACGTAAGTGTAAATCTCATTTGAATTTTAATCTATCTGTTCTTTGAGCAATCAGAAGTGTAAATCCCATTTGAATTTGATAACATATGAAATAATAATTTATTGCCTAAAATGACCAAGTAAGACCTTTAGAGTCCAGGTCTACACCAAGACCTTGAGATCCAGGTCTACACCTTGAGGTCTAAATCCACTCTAAGATCTTGAGGTCCAAGTCTCCAGAGGTCTTTGTCCGTATTGAGACCCTGAGGTCTAGGTCCAGCCCATGAGGAGGTCCATACCAAGCCCCTGAGGTATAGGTCCACACCAAAAACCTCAAATCTTCTATAAATAGTTGCCCCCTAACCTGAATAAAGGTACGAGAATAGAACTAATCAATTTCTTCTATCTATTACTTACTACAGAGAGTTTAGTTCTGACTTAGGCATCGGAGAGCCTCCGGGGTCACACACCCTGGACACCACCGGTGTCCTTTTGTCTTCCTCTTTTGAAGGCTTTGCATCACCAAGATCCTACCACACATAGACCTTCTATAATCAGGTAAATCTCTGATTTATCATTTGGCGCTGTCTGTGGGAAACCTGGACAAAAAGTCATGTCTTCCCAATATGAACAATTGGGTGTTACCACGGAACCTACACCCCAAGGTGATGGAACCAAAGGTAATCCAACAATACCCACCGTTGGTGGTGGTACCGAAAGAGAACTAATAAGTAAGGCCTCCACAAATCAGCCATGTTTTGACACTGTATCCCGGGCTGAATTTATGCAATTTAGGGATGAGATATTGGCCAGCTTGCATAAATTACAATCTGTAAACCCAATAGGGGATGCCGGAGAGCGGCATAGAGGTAGGGTTGGAAAAAAGCCCAGGCTTCCCTCTCGTGATAAGGAGGAACAACTTATGAAGGCAGCCTTTGATGCACGTCCCTTTAGGGAAGAACATGAAGAACATAGGGGAGACAAGGGTCCTTTTTCAGAAAGGCAAGTGAAAGAATTGATTGAACAATACCTACAGTTGAAGAAACGGCAAGCAAGGGGGAATGAGATGGATGGTGTCTCGCCTCTGAAAGATGTCGTCCGACTTGCTCCGGTACCAGAAAAATATAAAGCCCCCTCTATTGAAAACTACGGTGGTAATACTGACCCTAGAGACCATCTTAAACAGTACATAGGGACTATGGGTATGTATGGTTACTCAGATGATGTCCTATGCAAAGCTTTTCACACCACCTTGGTCCAGTCAGCTAGGGAGTGGTACATGGCACTAACACCCAAATCAATAGGGAGCTTTAAAGAGCTTAGTGACCAGTTTTTGACCCACTTCTCTAGTCAGAAAAAGACCAAGAAGACTCCATTGGCCCTAAAGCCCCAGTTTGATGGGATAATCGACGAGAGAATACCAAAATTCACTGAAGAAGAAGGGCGCGAAATCCAAGAGCTGGAAAGTTGCTCCCCCATACAGGAAATATAGAGAAACTAAAGGGGTTCTACGTTAAGAAGCATTGCAGGTTCTCCTCTCCCATCAAAAGGTTTTTACTCTTTTTCTCTTGCAAATAAAGACATTGAAAAGTCCCTTCATTCTCATTTAATAAAAGAGCTAAAAACTTTGTCTCTCTAGTTGTCATGTGTGAGTGACATTGTTATTAATTTCGTATTAAATCAAATCTCTTCTAAAAAGTAAAGAACTCCTTTTACTTTTTTATACTCTCATATGTAAGGGTTTCTTTTATAAGTCCAACTCCTTTCTATACACTCGTATGTAAGGGTTTCTTTTATAAACCTGTGCTTAAAAGAATTATATTTTGTACCCTTATCTAAGTGTTTACTTTTTACTCCTTAAAATAGCCTCGCACAAAGTTGAATTTACTTATCGATTTACTCTCTTCCTATTTCTTCTTTTATTTTCTTAACAAAAAATACAAAAAAAAAGGGAAAAAGTGAAGCAGGGGGCTTTAGTCACGAATTTCGTGGCGTGACCAACTCCTTCTCATGTATTGTGGAATATATATAGTATGTATAATATGTATATATATTGATATCGGAAAAAAAAGGAAAAAGAATTTTACCTATTCTCTTATTAAAAGACCTCCTTTTCAAAGGCTTACATTGTACTCCATGTTTTTAAGATTTACTAGTATGTATAATATGTATGTATAATGATATTGACTAATAAAAAAAAAAGAAAAAAGAATTTTACCTACTCCCTAATTAAAAGACCTTCTTTTCAAAGGCTTATATTATACTCCCTTTTAAGGTTTATTTACTCCTTAATTAAAAGGTCTTCTTTTAAAAAGTTTATATTGTACTCTTCTTTTTAAGATTTTCCTACTCCCCGATTAAAAGGCCTTATTTTTAAGGTCCTTAATTGAAAGGCCTTCTTTTAAAAGGTTTATATTAAACTCATTCCTTTTAAGATTTCCCTACTTTCCGATTAAAATGCCTTATTTTTAAGGTCCTTAATTGAAAGGCCTTCTTTTAAAAGGTTTATATTATACTCTTTCCTTTTAAGATTTCCCTATTTCCCGATTAAAAAGCCTTATTTTTAAGGTCCTTAATTGAAAGGCCGCCTTTTTTTAGGTTTATATTGTACTCCTTATTTTTAAGATTTCCCTACTCCCCGATTAAAAGGTCTTATTTTTAAGGTCTTGTTAACAAAAGATGTCCCCTTGTAAAGGTCTTGTTAACAAAAAAAAAAAAAATTATGACACCGTCACACCTATCGCTATGAGTTGCGGTAACAAAAATTTTAGAAGGAAGAAACAATTCTTGATTATCTTTCCTTAATAATAATGATAACAGGGGTTTCTAGAGGACCTTACAACTTGGGTCTTATATCGCCATAAGTTACGGTAACAAAAATTTTAGAAGGAAGAAACAATTTTTTATTCTCTTTTCTTAATAGTAATGATAACGGATTTCTAGAGGACCTTATAACTTGGGTCTTATATTTTTGTACCTACATTCAAGGGTTTTAATCTGTACTCCCTAGTTAAAAGGCTTTCTTTTTAAGGGTTTCTTATCTCCTTACATTTAAGGGTTTACACTTTAGTCCATCTCCTTACATTCAAGGGTTTACACTTTAGTCCATCTCCTTACATTCAAGGGTTTACACTTTAGTCCATCTTCTTACATTCAAGGGTTTACACTTTAGTCCATCTCCTTACATTTAAGGGATTACACTTTAGTCCATCTCCTTTCATTTAAGGAGTTACAAAATGATAAATCCCAAGCTAACATCTATTTTATACCCATGGTCTTGTTAACAAGACCCCAAGTAAAGGACTTATTTACAAGTCTCCTTTCTCGAATTAAATTCTTGTTAACAAGTCCTGCCTCCTCAAATCAAGCTCTTATTTACAAAGACCTCCCTTTTAAATCAAGATCCTACTTATAAAATCTCTTTTTAATTCAAAGTCTTGTTCACAATATTCCTTTTTTAAAAAAAATAATAATAATAAGTCAAGGACAAGACTCTACTTAGAAAAGGTCTTACTTGGGCGTATGCCCTGCTGACCTTGGCCCCTTTTTTATTATTTACTATGGTTTCTCTTCTTTTAATTAATTACCATAGTGTTTGCCAGAAGGAAAAGCATATATTTGCGACTAAAATCTTTTCAAATTGTATAGCATATCTTGCAATTCTATTTTCAAACTAATAATCATGTATCGGTTTCATCCTAATTTCGAAAAATAAAGTTTTAAAAGCAAGAAGTTACTTGGGTTATTATATATACATACGAAAAAAAAGAAGACTCTCTGGGTTTAAAAAATAAGATCCCTTGGTTGTAAAAATTTAGATTCCTTGAGTGTAAAAAGAACGAACTCCAAAGGTCTAAAAAGGAAACACCCATGGTGTGAAAATATTGTCTTTTACTACTAACAATCTAAAAAAAGATGGAAAAAGGACCATGTAGCCTATGCTAGTCGCATAAATAAGACGACAAAAAGCCATACAATATTCTATAGTTGTAAGATAAGATGACGAAAGGCTGTGTACCCTCTACTAGTTACTAGTTGGAGAAATAAGACACTGAAAAAGCCATACAACAGTTTATAGTTGCAAGGCAAGACGACATAAGGCCATGTAGCCGATTCTAGTCGCAACAACACGACGATCTAAAGAAAGATCACATAATAAAAGACAACTAAGGCGCAGTATGGCCCAAATACGTCGCATGATAAAAGACAACTGAGGCAATAAATCCCACATAGTCACAAATTTGAAAAAAAAAAAAAAAGACAACTGAGGCAATAAAGCCCACGTAGTCACAGATTTAAAAAAAAAAAAAGACGACTAGGACCGAGCAGTCAAAAACCAAAGGTCGCATGCCTAGATGAAATATAAAGAAGGAACCCATTTTTAGAGGTCCTCTTTGTATCTGATCTCCATAAGAAGGTATCCACGAGGTCCTTTTTATATTGTATCTCCTCCATTAAAACTAGAGAGTAGAAGAAATATGAAGAAGGAACCCATTCTTAAAAGTCCTCTTTATATCCGATCTCCATAAAGAAGGTACCAACTTTTAGAGGTCCTCTTTATATTGTGTCTCTATTAAAAAAGAGAGAAGAATCCACTTTTGAAGGTTCTCCTTACATTGGCCCACCTTATTTTATCTAACGGCGAATATCTTCGAGTTTAAAAAGAGAGGCTTTCAAGAGACAACAAAAAAGGAAAAAAATTTCTTTTACAAGTAAAGAATGAGAATTCCTGTAAATCCAGAGGACCTTTCCTAGGTCTAAAGAAAAGTGCAAAAGACAAAGTGAGTTTAAAGTAAGCTCAATAAAAAAATACAAACCCTTGTCTTATAAAAGGATCGCTCGTATTGGGGGCTATATGAGTCCCGAGATAGCCAAATAAGACAATTTAATGCATGGTGGTGACTGAAGCGAAAGAGCACATATTTAAGAAGTAAACTCTAAGGAAAATTGCTACACAATTTCCCCCAGAGTTAGGGGCTAGTGATGACATATGAAATAATAATTTATTGCCTAAAAGGACCAAGTAAGACCCTTAGAGTCCAGGTCTACACCTTGAGGTCTAAATCCACTCTAAGATCCTGAGGTCCAAGTCTCCAGAGGTCTTGGTCCGTATTGAGACCCTGAGGTCTAGGTCCAGCCCATGAAGAGGTCCATACCAAGACCCTGAGGTATAGGTCCACACCAAAAACCTCAAATCTTCTATGAATGGTTGCCCCCTAAGGCTTCAATACAAAATACCCCCCTGTACTTTAGGTCAAAATAAGATCACCCCCTGACAAAAAAAAACCGGTATTTGACCCCCTAAACTTTACTTTTTCACGGTTTAACTCCTATGGTTGACCCGATTCCGTTTCTGTCACGAGAGTTAACGGAGACTGCGGATTTTAGACGGATTCATTGATTTGCGCCACCTAAATAATTTTAAAAAACGAATTTCTTTTTTTTTCTTTCTTCCTCTTTTTCCTTTTTTTATTCTTCTTTTTCTTTTTCACCTATTTTTTTCTGATCTTTATGCATTTCTCTTTTTTTTTTCTTTCTTCTTTTTTTCTTCCTTCTTCTTCTTCACCCGTTTCACGCCTGCACTCCTCCTCCCCTAACCTTGATCTTCGCCGCCAATTTAAACTCTGCAAAACACAACAAAACCACCAAAATAACAGAAATATGCCTCCTCCTATAAACCATGAACCACTGCCCCCAACCTTGTCCCCTTTGAATTCACACACACAAACCACCAACCCAAAATCGTCTCTCCCCCTCTGCAACT
The DNA here is from genome assembly GCA_028386065.3 of Turnera subulata. NCBI lineage: Eukaryota > Viridiplantae > Streptophyta > Magnoliopsida > Malpighiales > Passifloraceae > Turnera > Turnera subulata. The sequence goes on along the minus strand of JAKUCV010005774.1, from coordinate 34,811 downwards.
AGCGCCACCAGCCTCTGCCAAGCACAGAAATGACGTTGGCTTCTAACAAACATGGGTTTTCCCTTCCAATTGAGAAACAAAGATGATTGGTGACCACAATTATGCAACTATAGGCTGCAGTTGTTGTTTGCTGACCCACGAGGATGGTTGGGAATGAGGGCTTCTTGTTGTCTAGGGAGCATTTGATGCGGAGGAAGTTGTGGATTTGGCCATGGAGTGAAGAAGCACATCTTGGGTTGTTGGGTTTGTGGGAAATTAAAAGAGAATGGGGATATTGAAGAAGCAGCTGTCAGAAGGAAGAAAGAGTAAAAGAAAAATAAAATTTTTATTGGAGCTCAACGGGAAGATTATTTGGTTGTAAAGGGTGTTTGGGGAGGCGGAGGCAGACGCGATGGGGGAAGGAGGGAGGCAACAGGGGTTATGAAATCCTCGTGTTGCAGAAGCCCGATGCCGGCGACAGAGTTTCTAAGATCGATGGAGGCTGTGGCTTTTGGCGCTTTATTGGGAGGTTTTCTTGGCTATGTGTGATTGTGGTGTCACCTATGTTGGATGTGGAGATCTAGGGGTGGGAGGGGGAATTGAGGCTTTGTGCCGCTATGGCGCTTGCTGAGGCGGTGGCGGTGGCGGTGCGTGGTGGCGGTGGTGAGGTTGATACTGGTAGTGGTATCTGTTGTGATTTGTTGAGGAAGAAGAAGAAGAAACGGCAGGCTAAGTGTTGAAATTTTGGGTGGGGAGGCCAATTTTATCACTCCTCATTTCCTTTCGTGAATTTATGTTATATAAATATTTTTTTGCTAAATAAATACCAATTAAAAAAATTAAATGGGAAAATAATGTATATTGAAGCTTTTTTTTTCCTTTTTTCCACAATTTTTTTGTTTTTTCTTTAAAAATAAAATAACAAAAAATAATCTTGTCAGCCTTAAATTTCTTTCTTCTTTTTCTTTTTTGTTTTTTCCGTTTTTTAAAAAATTAAAATAAGAGAAATTTTTTTTTCAAAACCATAAATAGGTTAAAATTCTCATCCAATTTTTTTCCTTCCTATCATTTAAATATTTTAATCCTCCTTATTTTAAATATAATAACTGTTAAATTTATTTTTTTATTTTTTTACTTATTTATAATATTTTTATTTTATTAAAGAATAAAATGATAGAAAATTATAAAATCAATTTTTTCATCTTTTTTAGTTTTGCTTTTAACTTTTTTTTGTGAAATTTAGAAACCCAAAAGTAAATTTATATTTATGTTCTCTTTTTCATAATTTTTTTCTTTAAAAATAAAATAATAGAAAAATAAATTTTATCAAAAGGATAACTAAGCCAAATTTCTCCTCCGATTTCTTCTTCTTCATTTCTCCTTTTCGATATAAGTATTTTATTTTTTTGTTTGGTTTTAAAAAATAATAATCATTAAATGTTTGTCTTTTCTTCCATTTTCACAATTTTTTCAAAAAAATAAAATGAGAAAAGAATCGAACGGTAATGAGCTAGCCACATGTCGAACATCCGTGCATTCTGTTAAGTCAACTAACACCAATCTAAAAACGCTAACGGAATGAGGTAAAATGCGGAATTATAAAGTTTAGGGGGTCAAATACCGTTTTTTTTTTGTCAGGGGGTGATCCTATTTTGACCTAAAGTACATGGGGTATTTTGTAATGAAGCCCCTGAATAAAGGTACGAGAATAGAACTAATCAATTTCTTCTATCTATTACTTACTATAGAGAGTTTAGTTCTGACTTAGGCATCGGAGAGCCTCTGGGATCACACACCCTGGACACTCCCGGTGTCCTTTTGTCTTTCTCTTTTGCAGACTTTGCATCACCAAGATCCTACCACACATAGACCTTCTAATCAGGTAAATCTCTGATTTATCAGAATTAATGGTTCTTCGAAAGTATGCTCTCTATATACTCGTCTTCTGCTTGGAACTTTGTGCAACAAAATTTGTAATAATCCTAATTCTGTCACTCTGGTGGTACAGATTCAATGACAGAGGGATGGCCTATTCTAAACAAGAGTTTCGGAGGATTGAAAGTGGTCCTGGTGGCCTTTTCTTCACTGGGGATGGTTCTGGAATGCTAACTGTTTGGAAATTCTCAGCACCAGCCTAAATTTGCCTAAATTTGTTGTAAATTGTAGAGAACAAAATTGTTCATCTGAAAACATCTCTCTAATTGTATATAAATATTTGTCTTAATATAGTCATTAGTTTCCCAGTCTTTTTAAGATCCAAACTACTGCCTTTCCAGCTAATTTTGGTATAAAGTACAAGTGATTTATTTTAGAAGCTACAATACAAGATAAAATTGTGCAGATTCGTAGAATTTTGGGCCAGCGTAATGTTATCACTTACTAAGAGAGTGATCCTCTCTAGCAACAACTGGTATTGTAGTTTTCTCACCAAAAAAAAAAACTGATAATGTATTAAAGCTTGCTTTTATGTCTGAATACTGAATTTGAGTCATTGAACTTTAAAGCTTACTTTACCTATGCAGCAGCTATGATGAACCATGGATGTCTGGCGAATTTTCTTGGTCACATATGCTTTTTTTTTATATAATTTTTTACTAGAGAAAATTGAAATGAAGATATAATGTAGTTCTGAAAGTAAACATCACCATCTTAGTTGTGCATGCAATGACTTAGGAGGTGGAAAATTTTAGACAAGCACCTAAATTAACAATGCTATGGTTATGTATGTTTTGTATGCAGTTTTCTACTTTTACTTATACCTATCCCAATGGCCTACGCGGTACTTGAAAATTTTTTGCGGGCTTGCTGTGGGCTTAAGTGAGAAGCTCTGTTTGCTGGCTTGTTTTATGTTTTAATTTTTTTTTTATGAATGTTTTTTGTTTTAAATTAATAGCAGCTTAAGTTTTATTTAACAAATCTTGAAACTCTTAATATTTTTTCAATCTTTTCATTACTATATGCAAATGTTATCAACCATTAACAATTTATACAACAGATAGGTCTGGTATTGTAACTATTGCATATTAGTACGGCCTCATACGAGTTACTAATTTACTTGAAGCTTCCCTTTACTAAGGACTTACACGCTTATGTAGGTAAAAATCAATAGATTAAGGAATTTTGCCTTTTTCTTAATCGATTGTTAATTTATATTTGAGCTGGTTGGAATTGTGTTGGTGCACTGCTTCATTTTCCCCAGCGATTGAATGTGATATAGTTAATTTATTGGTGTATCTAGCTAAATTATTTGTTATTTTGAGTTTGTTGCAGGAGCAACTGCTGCCTGTTATACATATGCAAAAAACCCATCAAATAGGTCATGCAGATAGTGTTGAGAGGTATACTGGAATTATCTGCCATGTTAAATTGGGTCTGCACATTGTAAGATTGGTGGAGCATTGTGAAATTCGGATCTTCATATGCCTTCACATTAATTATGGATGGAGCATTTATAAGATTGATATACTCAACCAAAAGTAACATTGATGATAAGTTTTCAATCGCAAATAATATATGTAAACATGTCAAGCACAGTGAAGGAAATAAAAAAATAAATATATTTACAAACAAGAAGCAAATGAAATGAAAATGTCCAATAAAAGCTAACATACTCATTCAAGGAGTTTTCCCTTTCCTTTGGGATCTGCCTTGGAAAGATTTTCATGATTGGTTTCTCCATTTGGGTTACAAGTGAATGGATCAGAGAACATATCAAGATTCGGATCAATAGGAGGAGCCGGTAGGCTACTGGGTTCTCCATTTTTCTTATTAGCAAGCCAATTTTGCATGTTGATATGGAAATTTTTGAATCTTTTCTCCAATTCAACCAACTCATCTTTGCTAAGTTGATCACTTTTCACATCCCACCATCCTTTGTAGTCTTTTCCTTCGAGTTTTTCTTTGAGAATTTTAGTTTTCTTTTTCTCATCTTTTAACTACGAAGGAGCTCGTTGTATTGCCTGTTGGAGTCATCAATCCTTATTTGCCGATGGGCCTCAACAATAGAATGAACTTGATCGCTGCTTGTTGGCGGATCTATTTAAGAAGCGATTAGCCATGGATTCAATGGAGGAAGTGGCAAATGAAAAAGGTTTACCAGCAGGTGAAAATATCACAACTCCAACTTCAGTCCCTGTGAGTGTGGAGAGCTCACAAGCTTTTTTATTGATGCCAGACTTGCGTTTTGAGAAGGTAACCAACTTATTGTCCTTTCTATTGATTTCCTTCATGTCTATCTTTTGTTTTCCTTTAGTTTGTCTTTCCGACATATTGGAAAACTGCAAAGAAAAGCTAGAATTTTTCTTAAAGAGAACTAGACTTTAAATGAGAAAAATAATGCAAAAGAAAAGAAAAGCTTAGTAGGATGTTGATGTGTTGAACTATATAATTAAGATGTATATATAGCTGAATAATTCTAGTGTAAAATGAATTATTTATTTTTTAAAAGTTGTTTTCCTTTCCATATGCTACAAGATTGATTTATAGAGAGTTAATTGCTTTTTTTGTCTATTTAATCTCCATAATCATTTAAAAATTTTCTTAAAAATCTTTATATACCATCTTTTTCTATGTTAGACAACCTCATACATGGTATAAAATCGAGAAATTCTATGTTAATAAGTACCATGTCAGATCCTATAAGTTATATCAACTTTCTATTTTTAATAGCCATGTCATTTTATTTTTAAAATAAAAAATTCTTAGATTTTCTTCCTTTTTTTCTTTTATTAGATTTAAAAATCGATTCTGCTGGTTGGAAACATGAGAAGAATCTATTCTGCTGGTTGCAAGCTATATATACAGGTCTCAACACCCCACCATTCACAAAGTTTGACAATTCTGGTGTAATGCTCTCAGATTACTCCCATGGCAATTGATCCATAAAAGATGAACTTAGCGAAAGATTTAAAATTCATGAATGAAAAAGAAAAGAGGTAGAAGAAAACAAATAGAAAGACTCCAATCAATACTTATGTAGATGAATCCAGGTGAAGAAAAAAATAAAAAAAAAATAAACGTATAACATTCTAATGAATTGACAAACATGAACTGGGAACTGGGCTGGCATTGTTTAAGCCAAAGACTATTTAGGAAAAAGAAACGAAAAAAAAGGCAAAAGAAACGGAAAGCCTCCAATGATCATCTATTAGTGAAAAAGGTCCAGCAAAACTGGTTCTCTGTCTCTGTTCTGCTAAGAACTCGGCGACAGTTTCTTCCCTCCTACAAAACACTTCTTCCCCATTCTTCTCATGCTCACCACCACTGTATTATTTTCTACTAAATCTGGAAAAGTGATGAAACCCCCAAAAGGAGTTTAGGCAGTAAAGAAAAGGGCAAGATTTAATAAAGCTAGGTTTATTGAGGAAAAAATGATAAAGAAAAAAGATGTTAATATATTACTGATGTCTCATCGATTTGAAATCAAGATCCCATGTATTTTTGTTTATGTCTGATAGATTGTAAATTTCAGTCGGATATGCGGAGTTCCGGTTTGTTTTCTTCTTTTGGATCGACAAAAATGTTAGTTTTCCATGTTGTTATTCTTTAATTTGAGAAGAGTAGATGAATCTTGGATTGCCCTGCTACTGATTAATCTTGGACAATCGGAGAGGAAAGGCCGGCGCGGCCGAAGGAAAAATAGGTAGAAGAAAAAGTAAAGGTTTTTTTATTTTTAAAGGAAAATTTTATTAAACAACCAGCAGAATCGATTTTTAAATCTAGTAAAAGAAAAATGGAAAAAAATCTAAGAATTTTTTATTTTAAAAATAAAATGACATGACTATTTTAGATGAGTTGGCTATTAAAAATGGAAAGTTGATATAACTTATAGGATCTGACATGATACTCATTGAGTACCATAGAATTTCTCGTATAAAATCTAGCCTAGATTTATTTAGGGTTGTTTAATGACGGCAATGCTTATTCTCATCTTACTCTTCCACTGATAGGATAATTATCAAGAAGACAGAAAAGGAAAACAAATATAATAAAGTAGGAAAATAAATCCTCTATTCTAGTAAAGCAAATCCTTTTTTCTTTTTCCACTGATAGGATAATTATCAAGAAAATAGAAAAAAAAATAAATATAATAAAGTAGGAAAATAAATCCTCTATCCAAGGAAAGTAGATTTTTTTCCACTGATAGGATAATTATCAAGAGGATGGAAAAGGAAAACAAATATAATAAAGTAGGAAAATAAATCCTCTATCCAAGGAAACTAAATCCTTTTTTCCACAGATAGGATAATTATTAAAAGGACTGAAAAAGGAAAATAAATATAATAAAATATGAAAATAAATTCTCTATCCAAGAAAAGTAAATATTTTTCCACTGATTGGATAATTATCAAGAGGACGGAAAAGAAAAATAAATATAATAAAGTAGAAAAATAAATCCTTTATCCAAGAAAAGTAAATCTTTTTTTCTTTGAATGTATGGAAGTAAATCCTCCATTGAAGAGAACTAAATCCTTTTATATGAATGAGTCTTTGTTTAGTAGATATATAACTAATTAGTATCAATTAATTTTTTTTGGTTACATTGAGAATCCTAATCTAAATGCTAAACTAATCAACACTGTCGGGGTTACGACCACTAACCCCACAAACTGTGGGAGGTGCCAACTCGACTACACGTCACAGGCATTAATATCAATTAATTAATAGACAAATTAATAGACAAAGGTATTGTCATGGTTTGAATTGTCAAAAAAAAAAATTATCAGATTAATAGTAACACTCATTCTACAAGAGACTTCCACAGATTTTCAATTGGATGTAAGAGCATGGGAAATAATTAAGACAAATTGCTAGATAAAAGTAAAAAAACAAATTGAAATGACATAAAATTATTATCGAAAAGGGATTAAGGGTGGACTGTGTACACATATATTCCATTCTTTGTAGTTTTTTTTTCTTATGGTGGCCCTTATGTGCCTTAACTATAGAATGAGTTTTGTCAATGCTTACCGTTGATTATCTGCATCAGAAAAACAGTTGGCCACAACCGTAACTTCAACCCCATTAAGTATGGAACTTGCAAGCTTCAGGCTAGACTTCCAGTCAGAAAAAATAATCAACTTATTATCTTCTTTGTAATGCTTCTTCATATCTATCTTCTTTCCTGTTTCTTTTGATTTTTTTCTAGACATTTCAACGAAGGGCAAAGGAGAAAAACATTTTACCCTAAAAGAAAATGATGGTGCAAATGAAAGAAAATAATGGGTATATAAAATGTGTTGCCGTTGCTCTACTTGTATATATAGAGGGAGCATAGTTGTGCGTTACTTAAGAGTTACTTTATAAAGAGCTAATTATTTTTTTTGGCAATTAAATCTTCTAAATCACTAATTGAAGTCCGAAAAACTAGTCGTGGGTTATTTAGGAGTCATTTAGTTAACTACGCCATTGTTTATCTAATCTATTAATTGTGCATTTTTTAGGAGTTATTTAGCAATGTTATTAGTCGTACGTTATCTAGGATTTGTTTAATTATGTCATTTGTTATTGTGAGGACCCGGACCAAAATTAATTGGACCCCTCACCTTATTCTTACACCTTCTTCTTAACCAATATCTAACATCAAAGGAGTCGCCACCTGAATTTTATTACAGGGTAAAATTCAGAGAAAAATCTTCTTAGACATCAACAACTTCTTAAGGCAACAATTCATAACGAACCAGAGATGTTGGATTCGAGGGTTCGTCACATATGGGAAAGTGTTAGGCAATCATCCGTGTTAGGGCGAAATTTTGTGCAATTGATAATCAAAGCATGCCTTGGTGTGACTGTGAAAGTGTGAAAACAACACAACAACAACAAAACTAAATGAAAACAAAACAACAAAACATAAGATAAACAAAAAATTGCGCTTGAGTTTCCACCACTAGAAACGGCCTACGTACCCCAGCGATCGGGTTCAAAGCTCACGTAGTTCTTGTTAGTAATATGCCCAAAAGTCAATCAATGGATGATCGTATATAGTCGTGTATATACATTAAGGTTATTCCAATAAATATGATTATGAGATAATCGCTTGCACATATTTATAACCCTAGAATATATATTTGATATATTCTTAAATGTCCCTAGTCGATTATTATTATGGATGGGTTATAATAATAAATTAAGACTAGCGTATGTTGAGAATTTATATGTGATATGAATTCTACATACGG
>JAKUCV010005774.1:0-18502 GCA_028386065.3 Turnera subulata | reverse complement strand
GACTTAAGGGTAATCATTGGGTATATGATAAGTGTGTAGTGGGTTTTGTATGATCCAGAGGGGATTCGTCCAACCCATATAACGGGTATATTATCGGATGGTTTCTTGATAGAGTTGAACTGTAAATGCACGGCCGTGCTCGGATTATGATATGGTGATATCATTGGTATCCGTTTTACACAGTTAACTCGAAGATCAAGAAACTGAGATTAAACATATACGAGATTGACGTATTCCATGTCTCGGTTTAATCTTGATAATGGGACGAAGGGACGATGACATATTTCGAGGCATTTAGAATCAGTACTGATCTTGTCGTTCGGGTAGCAATGATGTGTTGCTAGACGCCGCTCTTTGCTTATAATTGTAAAATGAGATTTTACAATTATTTTCGAATGTTACAAGTGCCTACAGGGTCACACACATAGAACCGTTGATTCGAGCAGGTGGTTGAACCGTGGTTGGACCATGGTTCGACCGGGTGTGGTTGGACCGTGGTTAGACTATGGTTGAACCAGGGTCGTTTTGGATCAATAATTATCTAAATTATTGATCAGACATGGTGATATGGTGTGTTGTAATCTGATTATGTTAGTGGGAGATATTAGTGATGAGGGTCATCACCTTTGGTCCACTATGTTGGCCATTTTGCTATTAACCTAATGGCATTATGTGTGAGTGGGTGGAGTGACTTAGTGATCAGATCATTTTGCTCCTCTCTCTCATATTCATTCAGTTTTTTAGAGCATCCTTGAGAGTGTCTTGAGTGCTTCTGAGTTTGAGAGTAAAACACACACATACCCTTCTTTGAGAAAGAAGAGAGACACCACACAAAGCTCCCGAAAATCCTGTTGCTAGCACACCAGTTTGGGAGAGCTCGAAGTTGGAGATCATGTGACGATTCCAGCTTGATCACGGTTCGTGTGGATACCATAGAGGGGCGGGATACCTTGTCTTGCTCTTGCTGATTCCGGCACTTCAGTTAGGTGGAAGATCCTAACCGTGTAAGGTACGAAAATTGTTATTCGGTTTATATGCTTCACATGTGTTCCTATGTTGTTTCCGGAAATTCCGCTGCATGTTTTTCTTGTATATGAGTGTCATATAGCATACCGGAAACTTACAGTTCTTACATGGCATAACATCACAACACATCACAGCAACTCAATATCGATATCACCACAAACAAAAAAGAAAACACATAATTTGGCTTGCATCCCATCGGCAATGTGAGACTACCTACGTCTCGCATGAACAGGGTCAAAACCACATAGTTCTAACATAGCATCACACAACAATCAAAGCATCAACAATAGCAGCATCATCATGTCAACAACAATCAGAGATCAAAGTATTAGTGTTACCTCTTGTAGCCCTCCTCTAGCTCCTTACAATTGGGTGTCTTCTAACCCGACTTCTCTTCCACTCCTTAACTTAATTTTGTGTCAACTTCAACTGTAATTTAAATAAAGAAGACGTCGAATTAGCTTCTGGCTTCAAACCGGGGGCATGCTAGACCCCATCTCCAAAACCATAACTAAATGATGCTGGGGCATTGTGCCCCACCTCGAGAAAATTGAACCAGGGGCATGATGTGCCCTCATTTAGACAAGGGGTAAGATAAACTCCATTGCCTTCAAACCCCGCTAGGGAACCCGGGAGCACGAGATACATGAGCCATAGACAGACCTAACCGCGAAGCAGTACCTTCCCCAGACCTGTTAGACAATGATATGGGCATGAGATACACGAGAGACATAGACAACCTAGGCCACGAAACGGCATCCATTACCTTCTTTGATACATATTGAGAGCCCGAGTTGAGATAAACCCAAAGCCGGAGACCTAGCCCTCGCAGACCTTGAGACATACAAACCAGAAGTCGAGGACGCAGTTCTTGCAAACCTTAAGATAAGCGAATCAGAAGCCGAAGACCCAGTTCTCGCAAACCTCAAGATGAGCAAACCTAGATGTGAGCAAACCTAGAGAGGAGAAAAAAGCCAAGGACCCAGTTCTTGCAAACCCAAAGCCGAGGGCCCAGACCCTACAAACACAAACCGAGGACCTGGTTCTCGTAGACCCAAAGCCGAAGACCCAGTCCTCGCAAACACAAGCCGAGGACCCGGTTCTTACAAACCTTGAGGAAGTCAAATCAAAGCCGAGGATCCAGTCCCTACAAACACAAGCCGAGGACCCAGTTCTCGAAAACCTTGAGGAAGTCAAACCAACGCTGAGGATGCAGTCCCGGCAAACACAAGCCGAGGACTGATTCTTGCAAAACCAAAGCCGAGGACCCGGTTCTTCGCAAATCCCGGGATGAGATGATTCCCAAAAAAACCAAAAATTTAGGATGAGATGATTCTCACAAGCCGAAGACCCGCTCTTCGCAAACCAAAAGCCTAGGACATGATTCTTGCAAACCCTGGGATTGGATGATTCCCGAACACCACAACCTGGAATGGGATGATTCCCGAAAATCACAACCTGGGATGAGATGATTCCCATAAGCTGAATGCCCAGTCTTCACAAACCACAAACCGAGGACCCAGTCCTCACAATCCAAAAACCGAGGGCCGGTCCCTCACAAACCTTTGGGATGAGATGAGTCCCGAAGTGGAGCATGAGATGCTCCAACCTGCGACACACACCACTTACATCAATCGTTCAAATTTGGTTATTCTTTTCTTGCGTTGTTTCGTCCTTAGTTTCTAAGGACTCATCAACGTGGGGCATCTGTGAAATCCACGGATATTCTTCTGAAATTGGATTTTAAACATACTTGAACCTTAAGATTAATGAGATGATTTGGTCCTAGGTTAAGGAATGATTGAAATTTATTTCAGTAGAATTTATATATTTTGGTAATTTGAACCTTTATGTGTTTAAATTCTAGGATTAACGAGATGATTTAATCTTAGGATAAAAATATAGATTAAGGTCTAATTTACTAAAATATATTTTATTCTATTTATTTAGGCTTGCTTATTTATTTCAACCCAATTATATTGAGATGATTTATTTTTGGGTTAGTATTGAATTAGGGACCCAAGTTAATGGGATATGGATTCTCCAGAGTTGATTAGCCCATAAACACATCACTTGTAGACTAATCTTGACTCTGATTTTCGTGAAAAATCAGGATCAAATCATCCTTTAAAAGGTAAATGTGTTTTTGGTATGATTATTGTATAAAAGGGGGATTTAATGTGTATCAATCAGTTATGGGATGATTAAGAGGAGTACTAATAAAAAAAAAGAGGATTTTTTGGGTTGATTAGGGGTTAATTATACGGTTAGAACAAATCAGTGCAGAATTATGGGGATTGGGGATCAAAAAAAGAACGAGTGAAACCCAGGGGAGCCGGGCGGCCATTTCGGGATGACCGCCAGGTCTAGGCGGTCATGCAAGGATGACTGCCAGGCCTGGCTACCATTCAAGAGATGACCGTCGGGCTTGGCAGCCATGGGTTCCCAGAAAGTTGATTTTTGCCCGATTTTGTTTCTAATTTGATCCTACACGGTTTTGGCCCAGATTTTTGGCCAGAATCTTGATCATTAAGAGGTGCACGACCCCTGCACTCCGTATTACTCTATAAAAAGGACCTTCAATTCACATCCAAAGGGACAGAATCTCTTTTCACACATACTCTCTATAAGCTTTAGTGCTTGGAGAAACTCTACCTCTCCAAGTCCAGAAACATTCTTAGGCAGAAACTGTGGAGAAATTTCGTGGGTAGCATCAACAAAAAAAGCACAGCAAGGGTAGATCAAGAGGGAATCAAAGATTGAGCTAAGGAGTGAAAAGAAAGTGGGTGGAGAACACAACCCAAACCAAGGAGCTAAAGGAGGGCTACGAGAGGTAATCCTAAATCCCTTTGTGTTTACTATTTGTTGATGATTTGATGATGCTATTGATGATGTAAGTGCTATGTGATGCCATTTCAAGAACTACGTGGGCATTGAACCCGGTTGCCGGGGTATGTAGGTTGTTTCTAGCGGTGGAAACTCAAGCCCAATTATTTTATTTTCCCTTTTCGTTTCAATTCAATTTTGTAACTTTATGTGATTTGTTTCCACACAACACGCACTTTCACAAGGCATATAATTATTCCTCAATTGCACAAAGTTTCGCCCCAATATGGATGGGTGCCTAACACCTTCCCATCCGTGACGAACCCCCGGGCCCAATATCTTTGGTTCGCTAATCGGTTGCCTTAAATGGAGTCATTGGGATTCAAGGAAGGTTTTTCCCGAATTTTGCCCTATAATAAAATTCGGACTCCAAAGATGTTGGGTGACGGTTAAGAAGAAGGTGTAAAGGAAAAGGTGAGGAGGTCCAATTAACATTGGGTCGGGTCCTCACAAACAATAACCACGAAAAGAAACAATAATAAAAAATAATAATATAATTTATTGATCTACTTTATTAATAATATAATTTAGGAATTAAAATTATGTGTAGAACATCAAAGGATTAACAAATATAATTAACAATAGATTTATAAATCCCTATTCCATTATAAAAACTAATTCTAAATAATGCGTATTCATTTTCCTAGATTATAAAAAAAAACTTTTTTCATTATATATAAACTTTTCTCAAAATAATGATTAGTACTATACCAACAATTTTTAATAAGCATAATACTACATCACGTGTATGAAAAAAACTAGTTCATATAAAGGAGGTAACACTGACTTTGTTTTTATGGCCTTCCATTATCTTGGATATGGATTGACGAAAAATAGTTCTGCCTAGACTAATTCGGATTCGACATGAGTTGCACACCTAGGTATGATTGGTAAGTCTCCCAATGAGGATTTTTTGCGTACACGAAAACTCGAAGTCGGGACCTCGCTTAAGCGGAGCCAAGTCGTTTACCACTTGGACCGATCTCAGATTGGTATTAGCTTAAAGTTATTTAGTTGTTAATTATTTATATAATCCAAATCTCTTCCAGCCACTCTAAATATAGGATGGGATCATCACTCATCAATCACGAAGACAGTAAGAATTTAAAGTTGTTTTTGGGCCTGGATAGAAATTTTAAATTTTGATTCACGTCGGGCCAAGCTTAAATAAAGAAATTTCAATTTTCACTTCATTGAAGTTATAATCGAAGTCACAAATATGATTTTATGATGTTCACTCACCAAATTAAGCACGAAGAAGATATTGTATATCTTAGATCTATTTATCCTAATTAGCCAAATACATTATAAACGGGTTGCATCTGTGGTGTAAAAAGTCCCCAGTTTTGCTCCACCCCAGCTGGTTTCTGGTCCTCGTTGAACATCGCAAAGATGAATCCTTCAATCGCTGCATTAGGTTTCTTCGGGGTCCCTACCATTGAGGTGATATGCTGCAAGAAATTCTTATTGTAGACGGATGCAAGATCAGGAGTTGTGAGGTCGCCATTTCCAGCAGAAGGCCAACCACTCTCAGACACCACCAAGCCCACATTGCCAAACCCCAATTTCTCCATAGCCCAAAACACAGAATCCACCATGGCATCAAACAGGTTCTGGTAACTCAAGCTCCCATCCTGCACCACTGGTCCCGGTGCAGTGAACTGTGCATAGTCTAACCTGATATCTTTTGGGTTTGAAGCGTAAGGAAAGTATGGATACACATTCACCATAAGTGGTGATCCAGTTCGGTCTAATATTGCTAGGACTTGACTCAATACAGAACTTGCTGCAGGAGTAAATACACCAGCAGAAGGAGGGTAAGTATTCCCCATGGCAGCCATTGCAATCACCGTTGTCACCTTCATGCCTCCCAAGTGACGTGCTTCAAGGATGTAGGCCAGATTTTGCATTGCACCCGGAACATTCCCGCCCAATTCTCCCGGAATGATCTCGTTACCGACGGTGATGTACCGGATAAGCACGTCATCGACGTAAGGCTCCACATTATCAGCCCACCATTCTCCTGCTGCTTCTTGGCTTGATGCTATGGTGGCTACATCTTCATTTTTTACACCCAAAGTAACTTCTATTTGGGTACCCTTTAGTGCATTGAGTGCACCAGGATTGGGATCAAAGAGCCTCATCTTCTTAATGTTGTACTTTTTGTAGAGGTTAATCACATCCGCTGGAGTAGGCAGATTGTCTCCAAGCATACCATAGTTCACACCAATGTCCAGTGTAGCATTTGCTGTTCCAACTTGGTTGTGAATGGCTAGCAGAGTAGATAGGACCAGAACAAGCCACCACGCGTATGCCATTTATCGTAAGCTAAAGCCTGTGGAAACATATATATGGACCATGCAAAATGATTAATCGAAAACATATGTTCAAATCGACATTGTTATGCAGAAATTAAAAAGTTGCAGTACTGCTCCATCCGAATCTACATATATAAGATATAACGGGGTAAATGCATGAGTACTAATGTGTAATAATTTAATTAATCATGGGAAAGTTCTAAACAGCTACTAGCTACGAACCTGACTAACTAAGAATCTCGATTTTTGAAGGTGCTTCGAGAGCTAGCTAGCAAAGAAGTACTAATTACTTACAGTAATGTAAAAAGATTTAGTGGATGGAAGTCGTGTATTTAGTAAATGTTTGAGTGATGATGCTCAAACACCACACTCCAGTCCGTATATATAGAGAGAGGATCTACCCACCATTGGAAAAGTTTACGAAGTTCCATATGGTGTAAGTAAACAAATAAAAGAATTTTAAAACTTCCGTGAATAACAAAACAACTGATTTTTTTTTTGATAACAAAACAACTGATGCTTTCTTTCCTGAACAGCTACAAAGAGGATAAATCTTGAAATCTGATCCCAAAAGGATACTATGTAATAGAAAAGTTCTAAACTTCCACGTTGTCCAGTTCTGCTTCTTTGGAAACAAGTCTTTTATTTATTTATTTATTTTGAGCATTTTTGGAAACAAGTCTAAAATTAGGTAATGAACACACTGGGGCCATAAATCCATACTAATCATCCCTATTGTTGTACACCTTTTTCAAGGGTAATTAGTTACCATTTTGAAAAATCTGTGTCGTCAATTCCTAAATTGTAGTTTTACATATTCGGAAAATAAATATACGTACACAGGCTGTATTACAATAATCTCCACGTTTTAAATATTTAATCAAATCCCGTGCTGACTGTTTCTTAGGGATTTGCATGCACTTGAGATATTCTAATTATGCACATAATCCTATGGCGATTAATTCTACATTTGCAAAATACCATATAAATTTTTTATAGTAGAAGGATATCCTGACCTGATTTCCCTTTTCAGAAAGGCACGGATAAACTTTAGAAAACAGTAATACAACAGGTTTGTTACAGTTCAACCACCATATATATATGTATTTTAATGAAAACAAGCTGGCTTATTAAAAAAAAAAGGTTAAAAGACGTAGTGTGTCCTTTCATTTTTCCGATTTCAATGTTTGTGTCCCTTTTATTTCAAACATTGTGTCCTCGAACCTGTTAGAAATAGAGCAATGTCGTCCAAATTACCTCCAATTGCAGGTCGACCAATCACAGCCCGCCACGTGTCTTGGGGGCTGGGCCCAAATTACATCCAATTTCCAGTTTCTTTTCTTTTTTTTTATTTTTTTACAAAATATTAAATACAATGAAAATGAAAATTAAATTTAGTTTTTTAATAATATAAAATGATTAAAATTATTTTAATGGATTATTAAATGGAGTGTTCTTTCTCTTATTTTTCTTCTTTCCTTCCTTTTCTTCTCCTCTTCTCACACGCACCAAAAATGTTTTGAGAGGCGATTTAAGGGTAATACACCACGTCGGTTTTTTCCCCTGTGCTCGACTCATCTTCACAATTAATCGCACCATTCACTCTCAATTTTTTAGAAAAAAAAAAGAAAAAAAATTATTATGGCTTCAAATCCTGAGTTTGCCTTGTAGAAGCAATGGCGGCAGTCAAAATTCACCAAACAGGAGATGCCTCCAAACAATCTGCCACTCCACATAAATTCCCAACCACAATTAACACATTCACAGAATATCAAAAGAACTCAAGAATGAATAAAAATTCACTAAAAATTTTATCAACAATTGAATCTGTACATACTAGTAAAAGATCCACCCCCAAAACATAATCTTTGCCCAAGTACTACAATGAGACCTTTCTCTAACACAGACTGAGACTTGCAGTATCACTATCGGGAAAAACCAAACTGACAACACCGCCACCAACAGCACCAATTGAACCAACACAAAAACCAGTGAAGTCCGGTTAATACACCGGCCAAAAACGAGAAAACCAAAAGGATAACACGAAATAAGAGAAACAAAAGGAGAAAGGAGTGGCGGCAAGGCAGCGCGATGACTGACCAAGCGATGACAGCCCCACAAAGACGCAGTAGTCCTTGCGGCCGAGGAGGACACCGTAGTAGGGGCCGCCGACCATGGTGACGAGATCGTTGGTGGCGGCGGCGAGGATGTCGGCGCAGGAGACGGTGCCCGGGAAGGAGAGCTCGAGGGCGGTCTTGGAGCGGGTGAGGAGGTCGAAGGCGTCGCCGCGGAGGGAGAGGTTGATTCGGCGTCGCGCTCGGCGGAGTTGAAGGGGGTGGAGGAGAGGAGCTTCTCAAGATCGTTTCGATGGCTGCGGAGGGGGGCGCGGTGGAGGAAGGAGGGAGGGGTAAGGGGAAGAGGGGGCGGCCCTCAGAGAGTTCCGAGAGAGGGCGGCGAAGGTTGAGCTGGCGGCGTTCGCGAACAACGGCCATGGAAGGAGGAGAATCAGTGGGGAAAGAGGAGAAGAAAAGGAAAGAAAGAAGAAAAATAAGAGAAACAATACTCCATTTAATAATCCATTAAAACGATTTTAATCATTTTATATTATTTATAAACTAAATTTAATTTTCATTTTCATTGGTATTTAATATTTTGTGAAAAAATCAAAAAAGAAAAGAAACTAGAAATTGGATGTAATTTGGGCCCAGCCCCCAAGACATGTGGCGGGCTGTGATTGGTCGACCTGCAATTGGAGGTAATTTGGACAACATTGCTTCATTTCCAACAGGTTTGGGGACATAATGTTTGAAATAAAAAGAAGAGGGACACAAACATTGAAAATCGGAAAAGTGAAAGGACATACTGCGTCTTTTAACCAAAAAAATACATATATAGGCTTGAAATCTTTATTGGAACTTCGCCGCTTAAATTTTAGGATATGAACTTAAAAAAAAAAGGAAAAAGAAATATTCCTACAGTGTCATTAAGAATGTATAATACTATGTTCTCAAAAAAACGAAAAAAAGATTGTATAATACTATATATGGGCTTGAAATTAACTAGAAGGATTCCATATAGGTGCTTTCCAGAAGGGAAGAGATAAACTTCAGAAAAACAGTGATCCAGCATCGATTATCAAAGCAACTAAAGAAATGCACACCACAACCAAGCAAAATGACAAAAATAAAGTCTTTTTTTTCAGGAATATGATTTAGTTTAATCAGCAATTTCACTGCTTACTGCCCTTTTTCACTGAAGGATACATCTTATATACGTCTTAAGCATCAACTTAGATGTCAATCACCCTGCAGTCTTTGGATTTAGGTAATTATAAAAAGTCATTTGGGAGATGACTATTACGGTATTACCTATATAAATTTTTATTCCTATGCAACTTTCCTCTCCTAGCCGCTTGTTATATGCATTATTCGGGCCAAAAATTAGAAAATCTTCTTAGAAAAGGAAAGTAAGCAATATTTTTCCCTCTCGAAGATATGCTTGGAATCAAATCTATCGGGTACAACCTTTGTGAAATAATTTTTTTTTTTTAAAAAAAAAGATCTCTCATCTCATCGAGGATCTACTGGGGTAGTTATCACTTAATTGGTCGTTAATGAACCGAAGTATTCGCTATTTATACAAGGAAATTAAGATACAGATATCAAATGAGTGCGCACGTGATTCTGCGAAGCTATCTCATTCGTGTGCATATGCAGGAGCTGATGGTTCCGTATTCATGACATGCGAGCATATATATCCGAAAGTAATTATAGCCTTCAATTATCAAAATTCTGCTCCAAAAAAAAAAATCTGTGAAGAAATAAATAAATTCGAAGCACACTTTAATTTTTGTGAACACTGAACAAGATCTTAAACATTCGCTATTTGTTTCACTGCTTGCCTAATTGCTCGCCCAAAACTTTTTAAGGATTTTATTGACTTTTAGAACGATGGTGCATGCCTTGAGCTCGAAATTAAGTTTCTTTTCCAAAATCTTGCCACATTGAATTCCCCATGATCCTCGTTTCAACGGGAAGTTGACTGCACGCATGAATTAATTGTTAGGAGTTAATTTCTGTATAAATGCACGTCTGGGTACAAAGAAAACAAAAAAAAGTTGCACGTCTTGGTTTACTGCTTCCCATTCTATATATGATCCAGACTATCTAGCATCCCTTCTCTCAATCAACCACAACAGGTAACATTTATCTTGTTCTTCTATAGGTTGCCACTCTTTAGAAGTTTTCTTCGCTTTACCTTGTGACTTGATATGATTTTTTGGTAGTATAATTCGATGGCTTTTTGTAGGAGTTTATGTCTCTTATATATATATATATATGTATTATTCTACATGTTAGATTAATCCTTTCTGATGATATATTTTTCAATTGCTTTTTGCATGTTTATACACACACAGCCACTTCTGATTTCCAAATAATGGGATACCTGTGGCTTGTTCTAGTCCTGTCTACTCTGCTCGCTATTCACAATCAAATTGGGACTGCAAATGCAACTCTTGATATTGGTGTGAACTATGGGATGATTGGAGACAACCTGCCTCCCCCAGCGGATGTGATTAACCTCTACCAAAAATACGATATTCCCAAGATGAGACTCTTCAATCCCAATCCTGACGCACTCAATGCACTAAAAGGAACCCAAATAGCCGTTAGTTTGGGTGTAACAAATGAAGACGTACCCACAATAGCATCAAGCCCTGAAGCAGCAGCAAGCTGGTTTGCAACTAATGTGGAGCCTTACATTGATGCCGTGAATATCCCCTATATCTCAGTTGGTAACGAAATCATCCCGGGGGAATTGGCGGGGAGTGTTCCGGGTGCAATGCAGAATCTGGCAAACATCCTTGCAGCACGTAAATTGGATGGCATGAGGGTGACAACGGTGATTGCCATGAGTGCCTTAGCAAATTCTTACCCTCCTTCTGCTGGTGAATTTTCTTCTGCAGCAAGCGCTGTATTGAAAGATGTCCTAACAATTTTAGACCAAACTGGATCACCACTTATGGTGAATGTGTATCCATACTTTCCCTATGCTTCAAACCCAACAGATATTAGTTTAGACTATGCACAGTTTACTGCACCAGGACCGGTGGTGCAGGATGGGAACTTGAGTTATCAGAATCTGTTTGATGCCATGGTGGATTCTGTGTTTTGGGCTATGGAGAAATTGGGGTATGGCAATGTGGACTTGGTGGTGTCTGAGAGTGGTTGGCCTTCTGCTGGGAATGGCAACTTCACAACTCCTGATCTCGCAGCCGTCTACAATAAGAATTTCTTGCAGCATATCACCTCAATGGTAGGGACACCGAAAAAACCCGGTGCAATGATTGAAGGGTTCATCTTTGCCTTGTTCAATGAGGACCAGAAACCAGCTGGGGTGGAGCAAAACTGGGGACTTTTTACACCGGACATGCAACCCGTTTATAATGTGTTTGGTTAGATAAACTAGGGAGCAGATTGTGTCTCTGGGATTCTTTGGTTAATATACTAAATAATGTATAAAATCTTGTTTATATTTCAGTAATAGAATAAAGAAAGTGAGATTCCAAATTGTCATTTAGTACATAAATTTTTTTTTTTTTTTTTTGAGAATCAAAGTCAATTTCATTGAAATAACCAAACTAGAGAGAAAACTCTAGTGAATACAAGCAGCAGACCAGCTGCTGGACATCAAGCAACTACAGCATAAGCAATGGCTTGAAGCATGTTACATTTTAAGGAAGAAGACGAATCCCCCAGAAAGTACAAAGGGTTTTAACATCAGCAGAAAAGTTGGAACTCTTTAAAGGCTGGATGCTACAAAGTTTCATTCGTAGCTCAGAAGTAATGTCAGTAAGAATTGCTGTTGGGATGCGATAATGGCCAGTAAAGAATCTTCTATTACGCTGTAGAAGCCCGTACCCCCAATTAATTAAAAATAAAATATTTAAATAAAAAAAAAGAGTTACCAAAATACTCTTTAAAACCCGGGGTACAAAAACCGATGTCTCGGCATACAGCATTTTTCCATGAAAATGTAAATTAACAACGAGATGTCATAAAAATAAACGAGATCAACCGGCTTAACAAATAATAAGCCATCACGGCACCACGCCGACATAATATCACAAAATCAACTCCGGCCAACTGCCGATATAAGATAAAATATCTATGACATCTCGAGTCATTACGCATACAGCAGAAGATGAAAATAATAATAATACTCAAGATAGAAAATATCATGCATATGGCCCTATGGATCCCACCAAGAGATAATGCACAACTACCTGCTGAAGTGACTGCGTCTGATCTCCGAGTCGAAGGTAAAAGTGAGTCTGTACGCTAACTAAAGTCTGAAAAACAACGGTGGCGATTATGTGAGTCGCCTACTCAGTGAACATTAAAAGTCTAAATATACATGAAAGTGAAGTCATGCTCGTAGGGTGAGTAGCTCACGAGCACAAGTACAGCATACAAGCAAATCAGAATCACACACCATCACATAAATATTTTATTGTATTATAGCTCGTATTGTTTGAGCTCAATGCGTTATCTTATTGTTATCATTATTATTATTTTTATTATTATGGGCCCTCTACTGTGAGTCAAGTCTCGGTAGCGCATCTGATCAGATCAGGGTGTGAAACCCAAATGTCGAACCTCAGAAGGGGTAGATTCTGAGGCCAAAAACCACTGAAAACTCTCAAGTGGCCGCTAGCTACCTGAGGGTGCACTCAGACACACCTAACCGGTGCAAGTCTTCCAGGGGTGCACCTACATCCCCTGGGCATGCTAAACAGCATAATGTGACCCGAGGTACCCAACCCTCCTCGGGGCTACCAACCAACTCCACAGTAGAATTTAATATTTTATTCTTAATTACACCTTTATATTTCTGTTTGAAGTACATTATGTCTTTCAGGGATGTGTGCACTGTAAGTGTCCCTGTTTCATCCGGGCCTGCGGCCCATAACCATACATCATCACCAAAGCATTTTACATATTATATTTCTTAGCAGTGTTTCATATAGAATTTAGGCATGTGAATCAATCAAGCATACAATTCCAATCATCGCATGTAGCAAACAAGGCAAGTAAACAAACAAACCACACCAACATGCATTCACAAAACATATACAAAAAGACTTGTAATGTCACCTCAAAATGCGGTTTATGACTTCTCCCCGATCCGAGTCCCCGACTCTCGAGATGTCTCCCGTGCCTGAATACCGGCACATAATATAATCACCAAACAGTTTTAGGAATAAAAACGTATATGTATGCTAAGGTATTCTCTATTCGAGTATCTTCCGTCCCTAACTAACAAATTGTAAGATTTCCGGGCCTAAGCCCAAAAGATTATTTTCTATTCCCTAACTCCGACAATTAAAGATCTAAGGTTCATCTGTTTAAGTCCATTAACAATTCTCGGGCCTAAAGCCCACTAAATCCTTAATCACAAATTTCGGGCCTGTGGGCCCACTCCCTTAAGTTGTATCTTACCGATTATGAAAATGGGCTTCAAGCCCGTTCTTGAAGTCCGTGAATTTACTTATCCGAGATTAGGTCTTAAGTCTACTCCTTTAAGTCCATTTTTAATATGCTAAGCTTCAAATTTGAGATTACTGGGCTTGGGCTCGGTTTTTCCTAAAACTGTCCTAAGGTCGTTTCCGAGCCCAAGAGTTATCGGCCTATGATCTATTCGTGTCGGTAAGTCTTTCCGGCCACACCCACTCTAACTCTCCGCTCTCGGTAAACCGTAATTCACTAAATGTACAAATATAAATTTAAATGTATTTCGTAAAATAAATTCCAAAATTAAGTATATAACATAACCGAGACTAATCATAGACAATTACCGTCTAACACTCGTACAAACGAGAAATATAGACTGCTGGGCAGAACCCGAGCCCTCGCCGGAAAAGTTTCGAGCCTTCGCCGGAACAGTGCACCTTCGCCGGATTCCGGTCACCCTCGCCGGAATTCCACCCAAAACTACCGTCGTCCACAACAACCTTCCAGCACCAAAAACTCAATTCAATACACAACTTATAGAATTCCAATTCATTCTTTTCTCTCATTCACAGGAAAGTCAACCCAATTGAAACGAAACAACATTGAGTAAGTAAAAGCTTACCCGGAAGACGCCGTCCACTTGCCGGAGAAACTTCTACAGCTTCACCGGAAGCAACCTCCACTCACTGCCACATCCATTCAATCACTCGATTCAACCCAAAACCAACACTAACAACAACACTGCAATCCTCAAAGATCCAATTCCACAACTAACAAGAATTGAATTAAAGGAGAGTGGCTGCAGAGGGTCTTACCGGAGTTTGAACCTCCACTGCCAGAAGGGACCTGCAGGCGCCGGTTCTGTGCAACCACCGCCCTCCACCGTTCGGGACAATAATCCCCGCCACGCGTGCAGCCCGCCGGTTCCAACACAACAACCGGGAAGGCGAACGGCGGCCACTGCTCGTCGAGGCTGCGCCCGGGATCCGCGTCGCGTCGAGTCCAGAGATTTTCCCCACACGCTTCGGTGGCGGAACAGCGTGACGATGGGTGGCGGCAGCTAAGGAGTGAGAGGCAGCGAAGCTCACCGGTGGTGGCGGTGACGAGAGCAGAGGAGGGGAAGAAAGAAATTGGGAGGGAAAAGGGAAGGAGTGAGGGGTTGCCGGTATGGGTTCGAGGGAAGAAGGAAAGAGAAAGGTGTAGAAGAAGAAGGAGAAGAGGTGAAGAGAAGGGGAACAAAGCCGTTGGGGCATGATTGGAGGAGGTAGTGGAAGACACCACCGTTGAGGGGGCGGCGGCAGAGTGGAGTATTAACAGGCAGAAAAGAAAAGTTGAAGGAGAGAATGAGAAAAGAAATAGAGAAAAGGAAGGAGAGGCGCGCCTGTGCTGGCTTGACCTAGCCAGCCAGACGACGTGTCGTCTGGTCTGGCTGGGTCAACCAGCCAGGTTGACTCCTTTTTTTTTTTTTTTTTTTTTAAATCATCAAAACGACGTAGTTTCGAACGAAACTACGCTAACCCTCTCGTTTCGCCCCGAAACACCTTCCGATATCAACGAAACCCGAAGCATGAGAAATCTCAACTGGAAATTGACATTTCCAAGGGAAAATAATTTATTTCCTCGACTAAAACTCGAAAATACTTCAAGGGTAAAATTGGAATAAATTTCCGAAAATTCCGAAAATCAAATTATAGAATCCGGGGCGTTACAGTTCTACCCCACTTAAAGAAATTTCGTCCTCGAAATTCAATCATCAAGTCCGTAGGTCCTACCACGATAAGTTTCTGGTATTCTCCACCAGGTGTCCGAACTCATTGCGAGATGTCGCTTATACCCTTAAGCGGTGTTTCTCCTGTCTATAAAAACCGTACCTCTGAGTTGAGAACTCACTCACAACTATGGACTCACCACTAAGATCCCGTACTACCTCTGACTCAGAGGATAACAGTTACATCGGCGGTAGGGCTTTCCCGACAAGTTCCGATGAGGAACCTCCAAAGAAGCGGTTCAAGACCAAGATCGTCGGTCTAAAGGAGCATATGGTGATTCCTCCAAAACGGCGAAAGAAGCGTGTAGTCAAGGAAGGACCTTCCGGTAACAAAGATGCAAAAGATAGGAAAGGCAAGGCAACAGCTGAGTCCAGCACACCTCTGCAGATAATGAAGCAACTGGACACTTCACTGAAGAAGGTCCACACTGCAGTGATGCAGATTGAACTGGCCTGTATGGGACTCTCTTCTCAGATCGCGAACATTCAAGAACTTGTAAAGGATCTGAAAAATCATGTAACTCCGTAGAGTGTTTCCCTTTTGTTGTAAAAGTTTCGAAATTAATAAAATAAGCTTTCTTCATAAATCCAACTCTTATATTACGATATTTCATTTCAAATAGATTAAATCCAGCAATAAGGTATGAAATTAATCATACGGAAACTTATAAATGAACTAAAACCCGTTTAATCGAGCCAAAACATTAAGAGATTATAACAAAGCAAGTTTCCATATTCGGCGCCCTTGATCGATCGTGAACATCCTCGATCCCGAAAACGTAACGCACACAGTTACGGAGACGTCTGTTAGCCTCCGGAAAAAGATACCCGTTAACTGGCAAGGCGATGATCACGGGCGCGTCCTGTGTCCCTCGAAAGACACGTTACCCACTTGTCCACAATTGTCCGTATGGGCCAAAAACGTCTATCTCGTCTGGCACCGCTCCGCGCTGTCCGACAGCTGTAAGCTTGTCGCACACGCACTCCACTCGAGGTGTGGTCCACACGGTTTAGCCACAACGGTCACGAGTGCATGTGACAAAGAAGTAGGAACAAGTCTTAGGAGATCAAATTGAAGTAGCCCGGGAAATTGAAAATTGCAAGGTAGAGAAAGACAGATAACCTCTGGCATTTATTGCCCGAACAACAAACACATAGCGTGTCGAGGCAATAAATGAGGCAACGGTAGAATTCCAAAACGCGGTAACTTGAAATTTGAACGTAATACACACGCTCCTCCTAAGGTTATAAAAGACGGTAGAATGAGGAGTAAGTCATCAAAGCATTTTTAAGGCAATCCTACGCCCAGACTAAGAATCCTCAAAACTCAAGAAAACCAAACACCTATACGCCCAAACACAATGCCTGCCCCTTCATCAGTTTTCTTTGTCGAGGGTGCCAACCTTGGCAGAAGAAACCGACTGGCCTACAGTATGGTCAATGAACGTGCCGAAGAACTACCAAACGAGCTCGGCAGGATGCCCCGGCTGGTCTTCGTCGACGAGCTGTACTCCTCGCGATTCTTTGTCACCCCAATGGAAGAGGTGATCTACCTGGAGGATCGCGGCACGCTGAGGACATCCTACTACGGATCGGCGAATTCTGTGATGTTCTTCATCTCCGACAGGCTTCAGGAGTTCAACCTGGAGTCCACTTGCCAGACGGTGGAGCAAGGCGCATACTACCAGCTTGCGATGACGGCTCAGAGCGTACCCAGAATGACGCGTTTACCTCCAACTTGGCCAAAGGTACGGCTGCTGGTTTGGAATTGCAGGGGAGTTGCAAGGCGCGCTCAAGAGTTCACACGTACGCTGAGGGACTTGAAGAACCAATACAAACCGAATATGGTTCTTCTGACGGAGACGCAGTGGCAACCTCGGGACGATCACGGTCTCATCCCTCTCCGTTTCCCTCAAGCTAACCGGTTCGAGATCCCTGGCCAGCGCGACAGAGGCGGCATGTGGCTCTCGTGGAGCGACAGGATCACGGTCAACATCAACAGCGACGCCAACAGCTTCCGAGTCAACGTCGTTCCGAACCGTTAGATGTATTTTCCATTTTTAATAAAATATCAAAATCGTTGTAATATTTCCCTTTATAAAATATAAAATATCAAGCTCAATGTAATGTCACCCCTTTGTAATATTATTATTAGTACTATCAATAATATTTATGTTTCCGTTTAATTATGGCATAATTTCTTCCTGTCCTTCAGCATTGTGCATGTCTTGCGGTGGATCCATAATAACGCCTATATGAATGCAAACAAGTCGAAAAAAATGTTTTTAGAAATTATAAATCTGAAACAGGCTTTTGCACAGGGGAAAATCACTTGAAAACCCAAAGATCTGAAGCCCGCTCCGCTACCAACTGTAGAAGCCCGTACCCCCAATTAATTAAAAATAAAATATTTAAATAAAAAAAAAGAGTTACCAAAATACTCTTTAAAACCCGGGGTACAAAAACCGATGCCTCGGCATACAGCATTTTTCCATGAAAATGTAAATTAACAACGAGATGTCATAAAAATAAACGAGATCAACCGGCTTAACAAATAATAAGCCATCACGGCACCACGCCGACATAATATCACAAAATCAACTCCGGCCAACTGCCGATATAAGATAAAATATCTATGACATCTCGAGTCATTACGCATACAGCAGAAGATGAAAATAATAATAATACTCAAGATAGAAAATATCATGCATATGGCCCTATGGATCCCACCAAGAGATAATGCACAACTACCTGCTGAAGTGACTGCGTCTGATCTCCGAGTCGAAGGTAAAAGTGAGTCTGCACGCTAACTAAAGTCTGAAAAACAACGGTGGCGATTATGTGAGTCGCCTACTCAGTGAACATTAAAAGTCTAAATATACATGAAAGTGAAGTCATGCTCGTAGGGTGAGTAGCTCACGAGCACAAGTACAGCATACAAGCAAATCAGAATCACACACCATCACATAAATATTTTATTGTATTATAGC
>JAKUCV010005773.1:2551-36597 GCA_028386065.3 Turnera subulata | reverse complement strand
CTCAAATTTTCTGCTTTGCTTCATTACAGTTTCTTTCCTTCTTTTGCAGGAAAACTAGACCCAAGATCACCATGTCTGTGCTGTTTCAAATTTTCCTGTGTTCTTTAACTGGGTATATTATATGCTAGCCTTTAATTCTTCAAAATTTTCAAAGTGAAGAACTTTTCTGGTTATCTGTACATACAAATACCTGATTTTAATAGTTGACGATCGACCATGCAGGATAACTGGGAACCAGGTGCTTTTCTTTGTTGGGCTGAAAAGATCTTCACTAACTATTGCAACTGCATTGACCAATATACTCCCAGCAGCTACTTTTGTTCTCGCAGTCATTTCTAGGTAGAACTTGATTTTCACATCTTTGGTAAATATTCCCACTGGAAAATGTTGCATTCAAATAATTAGTAACAACTCTTTACCAATATTTCATTTTTTTTTTGTTTTCTATCCAGTATTCGGAGCTGTTCCCGACTAATCCGGACTCGACCAAGTTTGCTTTTTACCAATATTTCTGAATCTTCATTTATGCGCATTTTGCAGACAAGAATCTGTGGGAATCAAGAGGATAACAGGGCAAGCCAAGGTGATGGGGACAGTGCTATGTGTAGGAGGAGCCATGTTTTTGACATTTTACAATGGACCCATCATCAATATTGGGGAATCCAAAATTCATTGGAAGTATGGTAGTAACTCCGGTGACCATAGTAGCAACAACCAATCAAATTCCGTTCTAGGCTCTCTAATGGTTATCGCTAGCACAATTTCCATTGCAGTATGGTACATACTCCAGGTAACCCAAAACACACCTCATCAAATTCTTTTGCATATGAGGATTGAGATATGTACTCTCAAATTTGTTAATTGACATAGTTATTATAACCATAGCAATGCAGACTCTTTAACACACACCCCCGTAAAAGTAGCCACCTTTTACACACGATTGGTGAAAAAAGACTTAGGGGTGTATGCAGTGGCGGAGCTAGATAGAATTTCTAGACGGGATCAATATGTGTAATAGTAAGGGTTTATATGAGAAAATAAAATTTAGAAAAGGCCAAATATATATCATGATAGGATTTATATGTAAAAATTAAAAATCTAAGGATCTCGTAGGTACATCGCGGTAGGACATATATGTAAAAACTGAAAGTCCAGGGTATGATTGGTACAAAACGCATCCCAAAAACCTTTTTCGGCACTACCGAGCGATAATTGCATTTAGTCCCTCAGTAGCTTTGTTTGACTTAGCTCAGTTTACTTGAATAATTAGTTTGGTCATTTTGCAGGCAAAAGTGAGCGACCTGTACCCTGCACATTACACTAGCACATTACTCATGTGTTTCATGGGTAGCATTCAGTGTGCAGTCATTGGAGCTTGTGTAAATCACCACAATTCTGATTGGTCACTGAACTCTCCCATAAGGCTCGTGGCATCTCTTTATGCGGTATATAATAATTGCTGATTAAGTCACTCGTTAATTTTTCATGTTTTGCTTATTAATTAAAGGTTTTTATCTAACATATAAAGTTCAATAATTTGCAGGGAATATGCACTGCACTGACTGTTTTTCTCACTTCTTGGACAATACAAAGGAAAGGAGCACTTTATGTCTCAATTTTCAGTCCTTTACTTCTCATTTTGGCGGCTATTGTTGGTTGGGCCTTACTTCATGAGAAGATATATGTTGGAACGTATGTTACACCACCACAAACCCATGAGAAAAAGAATACTTATGTGCCTATTAACATTATTTTGGGTGACATATGTGCCTGTTAACATTAACATTGACTGATTAATGTTGATTATTTCAGTATTGCAGGATCTGTTTTAATTGTTATGGGGTTATACGCGGTCCTATGGGGCAAAGAAAAGGAAACCAAGACGAAAACTGAAGGCAATTCTGTGGTGATCATGCCACTTAAGATTATGGAAGGAAGCAATGATCTTGAACAACAAGTGCCTAAGGATCCAGGAAGTAACAAGGAACTAATAGCAAATGTTGAAGAGAATGGAACAATCAAATCAAATAGGGACGAAGAGAAGGACTTGGGCTTGAGTTAGTTCCTTTCTAAAATTTGTTTGGCACTAGAATTTAAGGTGATCAACAATGTCGTAAAGCTTTTTGGGTTATTGTAGGATAGAACGTACGACTACCAATACGACCATGTTTGGTACTACTTAGAATTGGGATGGGAGTCATTTTGTTATTTGGTTACAATTTGTTAGAGGAGCAGAAACTCATTGTTAAATGACTATGACTATTTCAGCTAAAAGCTTAAATTGATCATATTATAGCGTAAGGAGAGCTTGCCGTTATTCTCTTCCCACCCGTGAGGTTCTAACCAAAAGACATATCAGAACTGATACAAAATGTCCTAGGTGTGATTATCACCTAGAATCTTCGGAACATATCATCTTTTTTTGCAGGTTTGCCCAGCAGGTGTGGAGAGCATCAACTTTAGGCTATCAACCAAGGGAACAAGGCTTTCTGGATTTTAGTCATTGGTGGTCAGCTATTGTGACTGAGTTTGGTAAGATGGATGGAGGAAAGGTGGTCTCTCATATCGCCTACACTTGTTGGTTCATCTGGAAATCCAGAAATCTATTGATATTTGATGGTGTATCTGAGAGTCCGATTAGGCTAGCCTCGGTAGCAAGCTCAGTGTGTGAAGAATATGTAGAGCATCAACGCTCTTTGTTGCAGTGCTCCCCTTCCTTCCACCGCCTCCCTCAACAGGTATGGAGTCCACCTCCTCCAGCTACTGTCAAACTCAATTGTGATGCCGCTTACGACAGGGATTCAGGAAAAGCAACGGGTGCGGTTGTCTGTCGCAATCAGCATGGTCGTGTCCTTTTTGCGGCAACTGCTGGTTTTCAATGTTCATCACCCCTCGCAGCTGAAGCAGAGACGGTTCGAATGGCTCTCAGGATTGCTCTAAGACTCTTATGGCAGAGGATTGTTATTGAGACGGATTGCCTTGATGTAGTCACTCAGGCGACTATTGATAAAGAGAAGAGAGCTTGGGCCATTGAAGGGATTTTACATGATGTAGATTGCTGGCGACGTTGTTTCCAATCATGCGAGCTGGTACATGTACGTAGAACTGCTGACAGAGCTGCCCATTTCCTGGCCAAGGCAGCCTCCTCAGGAAGCCTTTATCCTGGTTGGCAGTCCTCCTTCCCTACACAGCTTGTACATATTTTGACATCTGACATACAGGGTAGCTAACCTGTTTTTGTTTTTGTAACCCACATTTTGATTGATATCTGTATAAACTATATAATCTTGAATGAAATGAAGTTTCCTTTGGGATCAAAAAAAAAAACACCTACATTGTAAATACATTACGCAAATGCTAGCGTGGAGTTTAATACATCGATAATGAATAATTAAATATCCAAAAATGTTGATAGATTGGGCTATCCTAATTGATTAGTCAAAGATTTGTTTTGTTCAAACTCATCAAATAAAATGGACTACAATATCCAGCGTTTAGTAAATTTAAGGACAATATCAATAAAAATAGAAGCCGGGGAACATTAATCATGAATGGATAAACCTGAAGGACCAAAAAAATTAACCATTAAAAAACACAAACGGGGATGACCAGATGGTTGGTTATGTTATGTCACCAGCAGAAGAGAGTTGATGACAGGAGTACTAAGAATTGTAATCTAAAATAGATCAGATTAACCTTTGGAGTGGTTTTGGGATTTGGAGTTTGGTGTTTATAACAATTATATTCCTCTAAAATTTCGTATCCCATTTTTGTTCCTAGAGTTATACATGTTATCCCGAATGTACTCACAACTCTAAGCCACCCTCAATCTCACAACTGAATATAGAGAAGTGCCACAACACTGCAAGTAGTATTGGCTTAAACTCCAGAGTCCAAAATTAACTTCCACCCTACTTTTTACCAAAGAGGTACCAAGTGCAAGTACCTAACAATTCATTCATTTACTTCTTTTCTGTGTATTTATCTAAAACAACCTTGAGCCCTTTCAACAACTCAACAAGGAGTCACAACAATTGAACTAATACTATTTTATCACCAATTTGAAATTCTTAATATGTTATATGCTTTTCAATAACCATTTTCGTATCACGATGGAGAACTGAAACACATAGATTAGCATCAAAAAAAACTGAAACACATAGATGGATCCCTGTTAGAGGATACACTTTTGAAACATCATTCATATTCTTGAGAAGAAAACTCAAGTCAAACAACGTTGCTTCCATGTAGCATATTTGTATATGCTTCCATGTAGCATATTTGTATATCTCTTAGGCAACAGAGAAGACTTTGAACGGACCTCTATCAACAGATAATATCAAGGCTAAGATTAGTCTTACCTAGATAATGATAACAGTGCACATCAGGATGTAGCTTAACTTATAGTTTCAGTGTTTATGTATATGTCTATGACTTGTATTATATAATGTACTATACCTGAGCACAATAATACACACAAGAACATTCTCTCAAACCCTATTCTAGTTCTGTGTTTATTTTGGTAGCGGAGCCAGGGCACTGTCTTTTTTATTTTTTGTTTGGCTTTTCTTTTCTGGTGCTATGGCTACCTCTTCGGGATCTACAACCTCCCCTCTGTCGAATGCCCACCATCATATCTCCATTAAGCTCACACCCACAAATTATCTTATGTGGCGAGCTCAGGTTTGGGCTTTTATCACAGGACAGGGTTTGTGGGGTTATATCGATGGCACTACCCCTTGTCCTGCTGCTGAACTTGAGGGTAACAAACCTAATCCTGCCTTTTCTGCCTGGTTTCAGCAGGATCAAAACCTCATTAGCACCCTGTATTCATCCATGACCGAGGCTGTGATGCCGATGATCGTCGATCTGCCCACCTTGCAGTCTATCTGGGACTCTCTTGCTGCTTCTTTTGCGTCCCCTTCTCAGACACGCACCATGGAGTTGCACCTTGCTCTGCAGCGACTCGTGCAGAAGGATGACCCTGTCACCACTTATCTCTATCGGGCCAAGGCTATTGCCGATGGTCTTGAAGCTGCTGGTAGACCCTTATCTACTCTTGATTTTAATCTATATGTTTTTCGTGGCCTTCGTGGTGAGTTCAAAGATATTGTCACTACTCTTAATGCTCATCCTGACCCTGTTGAGTTTACTGAGTTGCATAGTCTTCTTCTTAGCCATGAGTTTCTTCATGGTGAGTCTATGACCAAACTTGAGATTTCCTACCCAGCCCCGGTTCCTGAGGGAAACTCTGTTCAGGTTCAGTCTTCTCAATCGGAGCGCCAGGATGTCCAGCAACCGTATTATTCTCGTCAGCCTAGTCGTGGGCGAGGCGACCGTGGTGGTCGCGGTGGGCGTGGCAGAGGACGATTCAATGGTAAATCTCAGTATTATTCTGGTGCTCGTTGTCAGATTTGCAATGGTACTAATCACACAGCACCTACTTGCTATCAACGCATGGTACCATCACCCATGCCGCCATCTACCTATTTTATGAGCCATTCACCGACCCCTACAGGGGTGCCTGCTGGTCCTTCTTATAAAACTTGGTTCCCGGATAGTGGAGCCACTAATCATGTCACCCCGGATATCGCAGGTTTGAGTCATGTTGATGACTGTAAGGGGTCTGATCATCTCCAAGTAGGTAACGGTATGTGCCTACCTATTGTTCATACTGGGTCTATACATTCTACTGCTGCTTCCACTCCTTTCCGTATGACTAATATTTTTCATGTTCCTACAATTACGAAACCATTGCTTTCTGTTAATCAGTTTGCCAAAGAAAATAATGCTTTCTTTGAGTTTTATCGATCCTTTTTTTGTGCAAAGGACCAGGTTACCAGGAGGGTTCTCCTTTCCGGACCGAGCATTGATGGGCTGTACCGGGTTCGCATTCCCCCTTCTATAACATGTCCGAAAGCATTCTTGTCTGTCCATGTCAATGGTGATGTCTAGCATCGTCGTCTAGGTCATCCACATCATTCTGTTTTCCGTCATATTCTAGTTCACAATAAACTCCCGGTTTCAGGTCCGGTGCACTTTGCTTCCTGTCAATCTTGTCCTCTTGGCAAGTCTTCTCGCCAACATTTGCCACTGAGTTTTCCTTTAGTTTCAGAACCTTTAGATTTAGTATACAGTGATGTATGGGGACCTGCCCCAGTACTTTCAGCTGATGGTCGTCGTTATTTTGTTATTTTCGTTGATGTTTATTCTCGTTTTATTTGGTTTTATCCCATATTCAATAAATCGGATGTGTTGTCCTTTTTTCTTCTTTTTCATCGCACTGTTGAACGTCAATTTGGGACAAAATTAAAGAGCATTCAAACTGATTGGGGAGGTGAATTTCGTCCAGTTAGTTCCAAATGCAACGAATTAGGTATTATTCACAGATTAATATGTCCTCATACCCATGAACAAAACGGCATGGTAGAGCGTCGACATCGCCACATTGTTGAGACAGGGCTTACCCTACTTGCTCATGCTTCTTTACCTCAAAAATTTTGGCATCATGCCTTTGACACAGCCGTCTATCTTATCAATCGTATGCCTACTCGCACACTTGGTCTTGATTCGCCTTACACCAAATTATTTCATCAAACACCAAAGTATTCCTTCCTCAAGGTGTTTGGTTGTCTTTGTTTTCCCCATTTACGACCATATAACAAGCATAAGATGGATTTTAAGTCTACTCCATGTGTATTCCTTGGCTATAGCTCGAAACACCTAGGATATAAATGCTATGACTACACTTGTCAACGCATGTTTATCGCCAGACATGTCCAATTCATAGAGGATGTCTTCCCATTCAAAGAGTATTTGGTGTTTGTTCCTCCTCTATTACTAACTCCTTGGTCAAGTGCTCTTATTTGCTCTCCACCAGGTACCCAGCCCATCCATGCATCACCGGCAAGGATCCCTCCAGGTATACCATCTCTGCCTCCTCTTCCTACAACAGCACCTACGCACCCTACCCCCACCATAAATCCACCACAAGCACAGGAAATTGCACCCACCAGAACGTAACTGCCCAAACCTCGCAGTTTACTCACCCCATGCAACTGCGACGACAACCACGAGCCAATGTTAAACATAAAGACTTTGTTACTTACACAGCCACTACAACAAACAACACGCCCCTACCTGAACCGAAAACATTCTCCACAGCTTTTAAACAACCAGAGTGGCAGCAAGCAATGGTTGAGGAGATGCAGGCCCTAAAGCGTAACCACACATGGGTCCTCGTTCCTTCACACCCATCCATGAATGTTGTGGGGTGTAAATGGGTTTTTCGTACCAAAATCAAGGCAGATGGTACTTTGGAACGGTATAAAGCCCGGCTTGTTGCCAAGGGCTTCCATCAACAGGAGGGGTTGGATTTTGATGATACATTTAGTCCGGTTGTCAAGCTTGCGACAATCCGGATCATACTTTCCATTGCCATCTCTCAGCAGTGGGATATTCACCAGTTGGATGTTCATAATGCTTTTCTCAATAGTGTTTTCTCTGAAGATGTTTATATGGCACAACCTCCTGGTTTTGTTGATCCTTAACGACCACAACATGTCTGTAAGTTGCAACGATCGCTTTATGGTCTTAAACAGGCCCCTCGGGCCTGGTATGATCGTCTTGCTCGGTTTCTTCTCTTTTCCGGGTTTCGTGTGTCTAAGAACGATTCTTCTCTATTTATTTATCACAAGGGGCCAGTTTCTTTGTTTGTTCTTGTCTATGTTGATGACATTGTCATCACTGGTAATAACAAGGATGCTATTCAGCAGCTTATTCACTCTCTTGGTCGAGAGTTTT
Source organism: Turnera subulata (assembly GCA_028386065.3). Taxonomy (NCBI): domain Eukaryota; kingdom Viridiplantae; phylum Streptophyta; class Magnoliopsida; order Malpighiales; family Passifloraceae; genus Turnera; species Turnera subulata. The sequence goes on along the minus strand of JAKUCV010005773.1, from coordinate 28,794 downwards.
CTCTTCGTGATCTCGGGTCTCTTGGTTACTTTCTTGGAATAGAGTGCCATCGCACGACTAAAGGAATTTTTCTTTCTCAGCGCAAGTATGCTTCAGATTTATTAGCCAGGGCTGACATGTCCGTTGCCAAGGGTATTGCTACACCTTTGTGCACGAAAACGGCCTTGTCAAAGCATGATCAGCCTCTTTTCTCTAATACGCATACTTATCGCAGCATTGTCGGTGCACTGCAATACTTGACAATGACCAGACCTGATCTCTCTTACTCAGTGAATAAGCTCTGCCAGTTCATGCAGGCACCTGCTCTTACACACTGGAAGGCTGTTAAGTATGTGCTGCGGTATGTACGCCACACCTTGGATCATGGCCTATTTCTTGCACCTTGCGCCGGATTTTCTTTGCAGGCGTTTGCCGACGCTAACTGGGCCGACAGTGTTGATGACCAGCGATTTACGAGTGGCATGGCAGTCTACTTCGGCAACAATCTTGTTAGTTGGCGTGCACACAAGCAAAAAACGGTTTCTCGGTCCTCAACGGAAGCCGAGTACAAAGCCCTTGCCGATGCTTCTGCTGAACTACTTTGGGTACGATCGTTACTCAGGGAATTACATTGTCCTATTGTTTCCACTCCAACTTTGTGGTGTGATAATTTAGGAGCAACTTATCTTGCTGTTAATCCCATCATGCATGCCCGGACCAAGCATATTGAGATTGATTATCATTTCGTGCGCGAGCAAGTAGCTAGCCATCAATTACATGTTCGTCTCCTCTGCAGTAATGATCAAATAGCAGACATCTTCACTAAGTCGCTGCTACGGCATCGATTTGAGTTTTTTAGAGACAAGCTTCGGGTAGTATCAAACCCACCCTCTTCTTGCAGAGGGCTATCAACAGATAATATCAGGGCTAAGATTAGTCGTACCTAGATAATGGTAACAGTGCACATCAGGATGTAGCTTATCTTATAGTTTCAGTGTTTATGTATATATCTATGACTTGTATTATATAATGTACTATACCTGAGCACAATAATACACACAAGAACATTCTCTCAAACCCTATTCTAGTTCTGTGTTTATTTACCTCTAAGTGGGATGATGAGTCATCACCCACCTTCGTTTGTCTTTTATGTTGTATTATTAAAAGTGTGTTGTAAATGGAATGATGAGTCATCATCATCCATCATCCTTTTTCGTCTTTTTCTAGTAGAAGTATGAAATGACTTCATCTATATTCTTGGCAGTGTGGAAATTTGCCTTTGATGAATCTTACATCTTATTGAACCATTCTCATTCTCATAGTGTTCCAATGAATTTACGTTTTACATGAAAGTGTATGCTTTGATTCTGTAGACTTTGGGACTTCAAATTTTGTAGGGTCGATTGCATTAGCTCTTCTTCTTCTACAAGAACACATCAAAACACTAAATTTCTTTTTTTTTTTTTGCCCATTAATGACCATTGACTGAAAAACTGACCACATAATTATAACCTTAAGTTAATTTTCCAAGGAGACCTTGACTTGGACCCAACTGATCAAGTGCCTGCCCTACTTTGAATTTAGTGCCTTCAATCCTCCACATATTCATACGTGCAAGTCGGGGCAAACTAAGATATCTATTTGATGATCATGATATATAATATCTGGTGCATGAGTTATGGCACTCAAAATTTATAAACAAAAGCCTAGGTAATGTGAAGGTATTAACTTAATTATCATCCACACACAAACATAACAGTGAAACAAGGTATATTTTATTAGTCAAATTGGAAGAGATCGAAGAAAGAGAAAACTGGAAGAATACAGCATTCAGCACTAATATTTATATAAGACAGAATTATATATACACCCTGCTATGTGCAACTCTTACTTATATGATAAGCTAAATAAGTTTTAGGCATAATGCCTTAAATAGGACCCAGTTAATTTGAAAATTGCAGTTTGGGGGTATCAAGTTATAAAAATTTCAATTTCCCCTCCACCCTACCACAATTTGGCGTGTGCTGGAGGCTGACGTGGACTGTCTACGTGACGATGGGCTCCCGGTTGACGTTCTTAGTTGAGATGGACCTGTAAGAAGATGACACGTAGCATTTTGTCATGTTCTAAAAAAATATTTTAAAATGTTGGATGAATATTTTCTTCATTTTAAAAATATGTGATAATGTTTACCTTTGGGCAGATATTAAATTTTTTATTTTTATCCAACAACATATTTTTAAATATCTAAAAAAACTAAACTAATTATAAGCCTAATTAATTGCATCTAATTAATTTATTTTTAATTAATTTTAATTAAAAAGAGTGATAATATTTACCCATTTTTAGCCAGACATTAAAATTTTATTCTTCATCTATCAACACAAATTTAAATACCAAAAAAAACTAATTAATTACATCTACCCAGATATTAATCCATAAAAAAGAAAATTTTCTTCCCCTTTCACGTTAACCACCACCACACCACAATAGCACAATCCAGGTAGTAAGAACCGGCTCCCTACCCAGATCTGGGAGAGGTATCAGAAAAGCCACAAAAAAAAAAGAAAAAAATTAAACATTAGAGACACAAAGTCGTCAAAATCGGAAGACGTCGCAGCCAAAAGCAACCCAACCCACCGCCGCCTCCTTCTTCTTGTAGGTGCTCCCCGCTGCCACCGACGGCGGCTTCTTAGGCATCCACCACCGTGACGACCCGGAGACGACAACACCTCAGCCTCCATTGCCCGTTCTCGAACAGCCTCGTGACTCACCAAGAGCCGCAGCCTCCTCGTCGTCGCCGGATCTGTCGCCACGCGCCCGATTGCAACAGCCACAGAGGCCGCCGCGCGATGACTCGATCCGGAGAGAACGCCGCCCTCCTGGCAGTTCTGGGCGAGCAGAGGGAAAGGGGAGTAAGGGCGGGTGCAGGGAAGAGAAGGCCGGGAGGAAGTGGTCGCGTGCGCCGCCCTCGAGGGACGGGTGAGGGTCGGGCATGGCGCTGACGTGGAGGGCGGAGATTGGTCTGTTGGGGCGGCGGGTCGGGGGAGAGGAGGATTGGTGAGGAGGCGACGGCGGCCAACGCGAGTCTGGTCATTTCTTCTCCTCGGGTTGCTCGTCGGTGGGTGTGGGCAAAATAGATCTGGTTTTCTTTTCTTATTCTCCGACGACGGCTGATGGTCGGAGCTCGACGGCGTGTTGGTTGTGAAAGATGGCTAAACCTAACTCTTCTTTTCTCTTTTTTTTTTTTTAATTTTTTCCGGCAGTGAGTTTTCTGGTATACCATAATTTATCTTTTTCTGCTTTATGCCGTGATTTTTGTTGGATTTGCTTGGATCTGTAAATTTGTTGGATTTGCGTAGATTTGCTACTTGCTATATAGTTCATAACAATAATACAGATTTGTTTCCATCCTTACTACTTACAATTTTAGCAGAGACCAAAAATTACGACAAATTTTTTTTTTTTCCAAAATTGATGAGTTACCAAAGAGAGAGTCATTTATCTTCATCAAATAAAAATTTATAATTTTCTTAGATTTAAAACTTAATTCGGTCAAAGTTTTAAAATGGGTGCAATTTAATGAAAGAGATGATGATTTGGTCTTTGATGGAATTCCCATTAATTGATAATTAATTTCTCTTCCTACCATAATTAGTTTCTTTTTAAAAACTTATAATTTTCGGAGATTTGGGAACTCAATTCGGTCAAAGTTTTTTTAAATGGGTGCAATTTAATTTGGGTCCGGTAATGTAATCTTCAGATTTGAAAATAATTTGAACAGAATCTTTCAACAAAATTTATTTAATATTAAATTGATTAAATTAATCAATATAATTATTTTAATATGCATTGGATATTAAATTAATAACACTACAATAATATGATTGGTTAAATTAATCAATATAATAATTTGTTTAGTTTTTTTAGGAATTAAATTAATGAGATAAAATAATTTGCTTAAAATCTTTTTATTAAAAACATCCACTATATACTTTAAAATATTACTATTTTATTTAGGACCATAAATGCCACACGTGGCGATTTCTCATTGGTTCATCCCAACCAGGGGCGCCAACCGGACACGAGCAGCCACGTGGCGTGTCCACATCAATTTTGACTTTAGGCGATTTGAAATGAATTTTCATAAATGGATACCCAAAACGAAATAAATATGGTAGCTTGAAGGAGAAATTGAACTTTTTGTAACTTGATACCCAAATTGCAATTTTCGAGTTAACAGGGGTCCTATTTAAGGCATTATGCCTAAGTTTTATAAGCCAAAAAGAATTTAGTACAAAATAGAATGATTAATGATAGTATAATTTGATTAATAAGACTGTCTTCTTGCTGTGATGGTCTTTAATCTTCTTTCAGACTTTGAGGTCAAGTTTTGAGGCTACTTGCATTCCCAATTTGGAGCATAGCATCAAGTTGTCCATGGGTTAATTATATTTTGACCCCCTCAACTCTAATTCGTTTTTGACTCACCACCTGAATTATTTTTTTCATCAATTGACCACCTGAACTCTTAATTATATTTAATTAGCCACCTCCGTTAGGGTTTTATGTATTTCCGTCAATTGGGTTAACAGATAGCATGGATGGATGACACGTGGTATAATCTTGTCCGTTAGAACGAATTTTCCAAAATAAATTTCCCAAGAACACCATAAAAATCAAACAAAATACATAGGAAAAAAGCAAGTAATTCTAAAATTAAAAAGAAAAAGAAATTGAACGAATTAAACTAGTCAGCATTTCTTTTGTCTTTCTTTCTGAGCATTTATTTGGGGCATCATTGGCAACCATCCAACACTACCACCAACCAACCAGAAACCACCAAACCATAGATCCACCACCACCAACCACAAATCATTAACTGAAGAACATCCAAAACACTAAACACAAAAACACAAGCATGATCCATCCATAGTTATTCAAGATCCAGCAGCAGCCAAATGTGGTATCTACTGCCTCGGCAGGTTATCTTTTAGCGACCAACAATAGATAGAGCAATAGAATCATCATTATTATCATCATCAGTAAAATCGCTTCACAAGCCAATCCTCTGCTTGTTCTCTGTATTATCAAAAGATTTCGCCACCCAAATTAAACGACAACGTGACGAGATAGACAAATTCCTTCAAGCCCAGGAACCCATCTTCCCTCTTCTCTGTTGGGTTCAATCTGGTTCCTCTTTTTTTTTTTTATCCTTCCCTAAATAGAGATTATTTTTTAAAAAAAAAAACTGTTCAGGGAGAGCAACGGGAAGGAAAAGAAGAAAAGAAGAATGAGGAGAAGGAAGAAAAAAGGAAGACAAAGAAAAAGAAAAAAAGGAAGAAGAAAGAAAGAAAGAAAAAAAAGAAAAAGAAAAAGTGGTCGTGTGAGAAGAAGAAAGAAGAAGAAGAAAAAAAAAAGAAGAAGAAAGGAAGAAAGACAAAAAAAAAAGGGTGGTCGGGTGGAGTAGAAGAAAAGAAGAAAAGAAAAAAGAAGAAGAAAAAGAAAGAAAGAAAGAAAAAAAAGAGTGGCCGGGTGGAGAAGAGGAAAGGAGAAAAAGAAAGAAGAAAAAGAAGAAGAAAGAAAAGAAAAGAAAAGAAAGGGCGGCTAGGGGAGAAGAAAAGAATTTTTTTTTTGTGTTTTTAGAAAATTCCTTTTGACGGACAAGATTATACCACATGTCAACCATTCATGCTATCTGTTAATCCAATTGACGGAAATACATAAAACCTTAACAGAGGTGGCTAATTTAATATAACTAAGAATTCAGGTGGTCAATTGATAAAAAAATAATTCAGGTGGTGAGTCAAAAACGAATTAGAGTGTACAGGGGGTCAAAATGTAATTAACCCAGTTGTCCATCAGGATCTCATAAGAAAATGACTAGCATTAACAATTATTTAGAATCTTATTATGAAAACTACTTGGTTGAGAATTTTTGCAGTAACAAGTTATTAAGGTCTCAATTGTTCTAGTAAGTTATATATTTCAAAGATATTTTGCTATACCATGTGTCAAGTAAGTAATAAGTCGTATGATGGAGAAGTATCAATATATTTTTGTGTTATTTTTTTTTATGCTAGAAGAGTATCCCAATTGACTAGAGGACTAATCTCTCCCCGTGGCTCGATGCGTTATCCTTGTAAGGTGGAACCACTACTAATACCACAATTTTTATGTTATTAAACTATAATCTTCTTAATTTTAATGACAATGTAGAATCAGGAGAGGTAATATATGATATCGATTACTAATTTTTTGTCAAAAAAATGTGAAATGAGTAATTCTGAAAAGGTTATTTGTCATTAATTTCCTATATATAAACGATCATGCATTATTCATAAGTAAACCAAGTCAATGGAAAACGCGGATTTGTCTTGTCAATTTCACCATCAAGCTAGCTAGTCTTCTCCTATATATGAACAACCCGCTATGTTCAGTATCATTCAAACTTTGGCTATTTCTTATTACCTCTCTTGGGTTACACACACGACATACTAAAGAGTGCCAAGAGAAGAAATGGCCATGCAAGGCCTTTTGCCATTCTTGGCTATGGTTATAGTACAACTAGGTTACACAGGAATGAACACCACATCAAAGCTTGCAATGGATTACTCTAACATGAAACCACTTGTTCTGGTTGCCTACCGCCAGATCTTTGCCACATTTGTGATGATTCCCTTTGCTTATTTTCTTGAAAGGTGAATAATTGAGTACTCCCAGTTGCTGTCAAATTTTCTTACTTTAATTTGTTCTCAGAGCCATTTTCTTCTTTGCTTACTTACATCAGTTTTTTTTTTCCTTCTTTTTGCAGGAAAACAAGACCCAAGATCACCATGTCTGTGCTGTTTCAAATTTTCCTGTGTTCTGTAACTGGGTATGTATGTGACTATTATATATTGCTAGCTTTAACTCTCTTGAAAATTTTTCAGGTTAATTAAATACAAATACGTACCTGATTTTACTAGCTGATGATCAAACATGCAGGATCACTGGAAACCAGGTGCTTTTCTTTGTTGGGCTGCAAAAGTCTTCACTAACTATTGCAACTGCATTGACCAATATACTCCCTGCAGTTACTTTTCTTCTCGCAGTCATTTCCAGGTATAACTTAATCTACACTTCTTTGTTTAATATTCCCACTGAAAAAAGCAGCATTCAAATAATTAGAATAACCAGTCTTAATTATACTAATATCTCTGATGCACATTTTTGTAGACAAGAATCTGTAGGAATCAAGAGAATAACGGGGCAAGCTAAGGTGATAGGGACACTGCTATGTGTAGGAGGAGCCATGTTTTTGACATTTTATAATGGACCCATCATCAACATAGGGGAATCCAAAATTCATTGGAAGTATGCAAGTAACTCCGGAGACCACAGTAGCCACCACCAATCAAATTCCGTTCTAGGCTCTCTAATTGTGATTGCTAGCACAATCTCTTGGGCAGTATGGTATATCATTCAGGTAACCAAAAATTTTTTCCAATTTATTTTGCGTATTATTATTGTTGACGAGTTTACCTCCCAATGCTATTGGTGACTTAGCTCAGATTACAATCAATAATTGGTGATTTTGCAGGCAAAAGTGAGTGAGCAGTTCCCTGCTCCTTACACGAGCACATTGCTCATGTGTTTCATGGGTAGCATTCAGTGTGCAGTCATTGGAGCTAGTGTAAACCACCACAAGTCTGATTGGTCACTGAACTCTCCCATAAGACTTGTGGCATCTCTTTATGCGGTACAATAATTGTTAATTTTCCATGTTTTGCTTACTAATTAAAGGCTGTCAAATAATTTCACTTGCATGATGGGATATCATCTAACATATGAAGTTCAATTATAATTTGCAGGGAATAGTATGCACTGCACTGGCTGTTTTTCTCACTTCTTGGACAATACAGAGGAAAGGAGCACTTTATGTCTCAATTTTCAGTCCTTTACTTCTCATTTTGGTGGCTATTGTCGGTTGGGCCATACTCCATGAGGAGATATATGTTGGAACGTATGTTGCACCACCTCAAACCCATGAAAAAAAATACTAATGTGCCTATTAACAATAACATTGACTAATTAATGTTGCTTATTTCAGTATTGTAGGATCTGTTTTAATTGTTATGGGGCTATATGCGGTTCTATGGGGGAAAGATAAGGAAACCAAGATGAAAACCAAAGGCATTTCTGTTGTGATGCCACTTGAGATGGTGGACGGAAGCAATGATCTTGAACTACAATTGCCTAAGGAGTCCGGAAGCAACAAGGAACTGATAGCAAATGTTGAAGAGAATGGAACAATCAAATCAAATGAGGACGAAGAGAAGAATTTGGGCTTGAGTTAGTTCCTTTTCAAAATTTGATTGGCACAAGAAGTTATGGTGATCAACAAAGTTAAAAAGACTACCAATTCAAGTTAGGAGTTGGTTTTATATTTGTCCAAATAGACAGTAGGTCTTGAGAAGTGAAGTACCATAGATGTACAAAATCTTAAGTCAAGAGAAATTCTGTTCAGTTTCATCTTCTTCTTGCTGTCGGGTTTGAGTGGAACTAAATCCATATCTTTTGGAGAGGTGGAAACCCACATTAGTAGTGCATTGTGCACATGTTACCCGTCGAGAATTAATACATCAAGATTGAATAGTTAAAAATCCAAAAATGTTGGTAGATTAATTGTCCTTTCGTTGTTGATTAGTCAAAGATTTTGTTTTTAAACTCAAACAAAATAGGAGTTTTAATTACTAGAGTAGCGCGTGAATATGTGTTGAAAAGAGAATAAAGGGAGGATTTTGGGTTTTTGATCATCCGAATAGTACGCGTTATGCACTTGCATGGAACATAAAACGATCTTAGTTTTAGCACTTCGTCAATTAGGAGATACTTTATATTTTCATAGAATTAAAAGGTAATCTTTAGTACCAATTTTGATAGATCATGAGATTTATTTCTAATCTTGTTATTGTTTTGCACTCTGAAGCCCAAAAGCATAAGTTTGAGTTTGTTTGGTAGACAACTACTTGCAAATATATATAAGACATTTCTCACTCGTTTTCTGATTTGGGACTCTAATCGCTATACTCTCCCCTCCTTTAGACCTCAAAAGAGGGTCCCAAATCCATATCAAAGCGGTACCCCGATCATCGTCATATCGATTATCGTCTGAGTTTCAACCCTCAATCAAGACACAGGCCATATGGCTAAAACTCACCTAAAAGTGGAGTGAGATCGGCTACATCACTGTTTTATCATGCCCCAAATAATTGACTCAATAACCTCCACAACTAGACCTAAACTACGTAGCCCAAAAGCTTAAGTTAGAAGTTATTTGGTAGCTTAGTGCATATATATCCAAGACCTACTCCTCACATGTTTGACTTGGATCACTACATTAGTATGCTCAATTATAATAGTTTTAGAAAGAAAACCCCAAAAGATGAGGGATGGGTCAAAATTAGTCTCTCTTTAAAAGTTAAATTATATATTAAATTTTATAAATATGAGTTAATTAACTGTGCTATTTCTCTGTTTGTTGTACGAAGTTGGACCACCGGAAGCAGAAACCAGACTTGCTTAACCAACTGCTGATGCTACAATGTTCAAAAGGAATTTATAATATAAAAATTGGTTGTGGAACTACCCAAAACGTAATTTTCACGTAGTCATCCTGGATCTCAAGTAAATTTGTGGGAAAAGCTTTCCTCTTTACTGCATGCACTTTGAAAATTTGGAACACATTATTCAATAAAAAATTAAAGAAGGGACAAAACCCAGTAAGCAAGTCAAGGATACGCGTGTGTGTGTATATTATATATCCGTTGACTTAAGAGCAACGGTCAAGCTAGCTTGTCTAACAGAGTGTCATGTTACCAGTCAAAGGATCTTTTCGGTGTGTTCCCATGCTTGGTTGAAGGGTTGACTAGCTTGTGAGTTTTAATTTTAATGCTTCTTAACGGATAAAGTAGATTTTTTGTCCCTATATTTCTTTTGAATTTTAAATGTGGTCCTTGTATTCAGTTTTATGGATTTTGGTGATTGTACTTTACGCTTTCATTAAATTTAGTATTTTCGAACGCGTGTCATCATTCAAATGGTCTAATTGAAATCCCACATAATGACTAAACCAATCAAATGATGACAGGTGTCCAAAAGTACTAAATTTATCGAAAATATAGAGTACAATGACCAAAATCTATAAAAATTGAGTACAATGACCATATTAAAAATTCAAGACAACTATAGTGACCAAGAATCCACTTTATCCGCTATTTAATTGATGTTTGTAGACTTCAAAAATAAAGAGTAAAGAGTACTGTGGTATGGGATTCAAATGTCTCTTGTCTCCCAATATTAGATTAAAGCTACCGATAGTTGTAGGTTAGGATAATAAGTACAGTAAGTAATTTGGTGTCCCTTGGACTTGATTTTTAGCTTGTGTTTAGAATATACAAGATTAAGACCGTCGCTCTCAATAATGGAAGGATGTTTTGGCAGTGGTGTACTGTATACCAAGAAAGAAGGCGAAGGCAAAAAAAAGCCCAAAAATCTCCCAAGGTTTGTTAAAATTATTCAATTCATCCCTTGTATTCTAAATTTGTTCAATTTAATATATGTATTTGTCCAAATTGTTTAATTGACCCATTGTGTTTAAATTCGTTCAATCCAAATAATTCACCCAAAGCCAAAATCAATTTTAAATTTATAATTAATTACATTTTCTCTTTTACTTTATGTAGATTCTAAATTTTGAATACTTTTTTTCTTGAATAAATTCTTAAATTTTGTGAAAACTCAATGCAAGCTTAATTTTCTGAAAAAAAAGAAGAAAATTTCTTTTTTTTCCGCTGCTAAAGAAGAAATTTTCTTTGAAGCACCCCGACCCGTATTTACTGTGTACAGTAAACACGTGCCGAAATTATTCTTTTAATAGTCCAGGCAGTACATCACAGTAAAATACTACACAATAAATTCAAATACAACAACACACTGTATAATACAACTGTCACCCATACCCGGGGACCATTATTCAGACCACACACAGTACTCAATAGCACCAGCGTAATCCAGAATAACCAGCATCGTAAGCAATATAGAAAGCAGCAACACAACAACACATATATAGCACAGCAGCGGAAGACTTAAATGCACATGCAGCGGAGGTATAGATCCGGAGTCAGGTGGAGAAGAAAGCAGCAGCCATCGTACGTCGTACCTGAACTACGAAACAACTAAACCTACGGGATGAAACCCCGCAGGCGAGGGGTGAGCTCGAAGTGCTCACCGACGAAGGATAAACAGAGATATGTAATCAACCATAATACTTTCGAGGTAAACACAAACAACACAACAGAAGATTCCTACTAAAACATAACTGAGCCAAGACCAAAAGAACATTTATTATTATTATTATTGTCAATTTTATCTTCTGGGCCCCCTCACTGGACAAGCTAGGGTCGTACCTGGTTATTAACTAATTCCGGATGCCAGGCCAAATCACAATCCGGGATCAACATCCCAATAACAACAAATCCGGGATCAACATCCCAATATCAACATCATCCGGGATCAACATCCCCAACAACCAAACCAAACCGGTCATGACACCACAGAACTAGTCTCTAACCATCTAGTCGTACTACTACTTTCCACGTGACAATTATATCATCTCAATTTCAGTCCAATTCCATTATTCTTTCATCAGTTTTCCAATTTTCTATTATCTCAGATTAATCCACAGACTCATCCAGTCAACTATCTCATATCACTAATTATTCACAAATAACAGTTCAACATTAATCACAGCACAGATTTCACAAATCAACAACACAGCTTACCAACAACAGCAACAACATCATAACAGTCAAACAGCCAACACTAATCATCTCAGCAATTCAATCAAACAACAAAACATACACAGTATTACGGGCACATATCCAAGGTTATCCATCCTCACCTTGGCCGATTATCAGTTATGGAATTGTCCAACAAACTCCAAGTCCGGTTCCTCAGGTATCTACCCGTTATCAACTCCTATATCAATCAAATAATATGCACACATAAGTGATATGCAAATGTCATGCTAATACTGTATACCGTAAAATAAATACAAACTCGTCTCGGTTACTTCCTCGGGTTAATTTTCCATTATCGTCATAATTCACCATTTATTTCCAGTGCCCAAAAATAATACCATACCTATACCTATACCCAGATATAATTCTGGTACAATATTTACTTTGATAATACCCTTTCCATATTTATTTTCCTCCAAAATAATTATTATTTACCATATATAATATACTTTTCCCAAAAATATATTTTCTACTAATTATTTTTATTTCCCAAATTATTCTAGTGTTATACTTATTTCCCAAAATATTATTTCCTTCCCAGAATTATTTTCCTTCCATATTTATATATTTTTTTCAGATTATATTTTCTCTTTTTTTTTTAAACCTAGACTGGGCCAAATAGTGCTGGCCCAACCAAACCTCCAAATAGGAGCCTGGTTACAGGCCCATACGATAGGCCCAGCTGCACACCAGCCCACCCAAGTCAGCCCAGCAACCCTAGCCCAACTGACCAAACCCAAACACAACCATTAAGCGCGGGTCGACCCGACCCGTGACCCAACCAAACGGGTCGCGTCTTCCTCACCTCAACTCAAGGCGGCGCGACGGCGGGGAGCAAGGAACGAGGCAAGCGGGCGGTGCAAGCGAGAGTGGCTAGAAGGCGGCTTCTCGTTGTGGCGTTCGTCGGCAGCAGCAGGCAGGGAGGACTCGGGTGGCCTCGTCGTCGAGGGCTGCAGCGAGGAAGAAAAAGCGAGGCGAGGGGTGGCGGCAGTCGTCTTGCTCGAACGACTGCGACGCGACCGGAGCGAGGAGGAGGTGGCGTCAGTGTCGGCTGCGGATGGTGCGCCAGCGATGAACAGATGAGGCGGCTCGGGTGGTGGTGGTCGGCAGTGGTGGTCTCGGCGGTGTGGGTTCACGGGGAGGAGGAAGAAGGAGAGGGGGTGGGGTTGTGTGTGGTTGTTGCCAAAAGGGCAACGTGTTGGTGGGTGTGTGTTGTTTTTTTTTTTTTCTCTGGTTTTGGTTACACAGGGTGTTTGAATTTTGCAGGAAAGATGGCTACTGGGAGAGGGTTTGCAGGAGAAGAGAAGAAGGCTGTGTGTACTGGAATGGCATGAAGGCTCAGGTAAAGTGAAGCACAGGCAAAACACTAGCATTCCACGGGTGGCACAATCCACTCACAAGCTTCACAGTGGGTGGCGGCTGCTCCAACACTGTGCAGCGTGTGAAGCATGTCCCGTCCGGACCAGAAAATAACTATAATACTCCCTTAGCTTTATTTCTGGTCCGATAACTCGGGGTTAAACCTGACTTTTCTGAAGATTTCTGGACTCGAAAAATTCTAACTTTGGTCCGAAAAATTCGCAAAAAAATCCCGAACGTGGGACAGGGTTCGGTTTCGGAATCCAAAACTCGAATTACCATAAATTAATTACCCAATATTAATTTTAATGGTAAATAACTGTTAAATAAATTTTTACGCCGGTAAAAACGTAAAAATTACCCGGGCTGTTACATTCTTGTTTTAACTTAAGATGAATTGAACAATTTTCACAAATATAGACATTGAGTTAAATGATTTTGGAGCACAAATAACCCTTGCACAAATAACCCTTTTATTATTAAGAAACAAAGAAAAGCATGTAGATAAATTTGTCCCAAAAAAAAAGTTAGCTGCCGCACCCACTATTCTCTCCATTTTGGAGAGATCGGCATTTTCTCCCCATTTTTCTTGGAATTCTTTCTCCTAGCCATTCTTTTGGTTTCTAAAGAAAAGAATATTTATTCTTTCTTTTTAAATTTTCTTAAGGCTAAAGAAGAATCAATATCTTCCTCACATGTTAAATGCCCCACCCTCTAAGGGATATTTTGTACGTAAATAGCATGTATTTTAAACTTTACGCATCAATATATTTGGTATCCATCAAATTGTATTGTAGATGAATAAAATCCCCTAAAATAACCCACTGAACCACCAATATAGATAATTTACTAAAACCTCAAGAAACTAGGTAACGTTACATACAAGTTAATAAATTTGTATAAGGAAAAAAAAGAAGAAGAGAGAGATAGGAATGAACATGAAAGTGATAGATGGATGACGCAAAGAAAACTAGAAAAGAAGGGATGGAAAAGTTGGTGTCAAAAGAAAACAATGGAAAAGAATGAAAAAAAAAAAAGAAAAGAGAATGAAAAGCAAAATTAAAGCGTACTACTACTCAATCAACATCAATCAATCAGGTACACTTCTGCTCCCAATCAAAATCAAACAACTGATGCCCACTCCAGCATGACGTGGCAGACAGATCGGACGGTTGACAAGTGATCTGTTTCAAGTTTAGTTTACGTTCGTTACTTTTTTTCTTCAGTCTCTTGATTTTCTTGTCTCATGAACAGGGAAAAAAAAAAAGAGGACAGTATCGCGCGAGATGCGCGGGTGCTTTGCGTCGCTGTGTGCAGCACCATGGTATATTTTGCATTGGTGGACCTCATATTAGCACCACTCCAATCCTTCTCAAAATCTTAGTACTATAAATGATGGGTTGGTTTAAATAGTAAGCGATATGGGTTGGTTTAAATAATAAGCGATTTGCGTCGCTGTGTGCATTGGGGGACATCATAGTAACACCACTCTACGGTTCAACTTAAGTAAAATTTCGTATTTGGGCCCAAGTGCATGCAGAAAGTCTTTATTGGAAGACTCACCTAGTATAACTAAGTACACAACCCGAGTTGAATCCGAATTAGTCAGCGTAAAGTTCCGAATACCGAATGAAAAAAAAAATATCTTAATACTCTTCTTGTTATTGTGAGTGTAGAACCCCAATCTATGTTGCCTCTCATGCTCATCTTATATTTCACCATACGTAAAATGTTTATTCAAAAAAATTGTATAATAAAGTTATCACTAATCAATAATTGGTAAATCTAATTTAATAATTGCATTGAGTAAAAAATTTAGTGTGGTTTAGTAGCTATTTCCCTTCACTCTTTTCAACCTCATTGTCATTAAATCAAGACTTGTGTGCCATGTTCGGTTAATGAAAATTTCTTGCGTATTGTTTCCTCATTTGATGCCGAAAAGTTTAGTGTTTTCTTTAATCTCGCTGACTTCATTGAATTAGGATTTTGTGAGAAAATTTATTCGAGATTCAGTGAAAACGAAGCAAGCTGCTTAGACATAATATTTAGGAGGTATCTCAAAACGAGTTTCGTCTCAAAACGAGTTCGTCTTTTGTCTATTAGGTAGACCCGCCCAAAACCCCAAAGGTTATGATGTCATTTTAGCTCAAGATGACATCGCTTTTAGACACTTCATAAACCCCAAGTTCGGACAGCCTGCTACATCATTAGTTACTTAGTCCAAAATTTATGATTCGCTAGCCCATGAAAAATTAGCGTCTACTATATTGTAATCCTGTCATTGTCTTAATAACTTGACTGTATGTATTGGCCTATAAGTAGACCTGGCAATTCGTGTTGTCGTGTCGGGTTCGTGTCGGGTTAAACAGGTAATCGGGTTCCAAATCTTCAACCCGACCCGACCCATTTAATAATCGTGTCGTGTCGTGTCCAACCCGTTTACTATCATGTCGGGTTCGGGTTGACCCGCGGGTTACCTATTAAGTCTAACAAGCCTAAAAATTAGTTTGAAATTTTTTTATTTTGAGTATTTTTTGAGCAAATAGGTATATAATTAGATTTTTTCATATATTAAAGAAAATTATAAATTGTAGAATCATAATATAATAATATTTTAAAGTATTTATAAAAATATTTTTGGATAATTTTAGTAACTTTAGCCTTAAATATTGAATAAGTCTTATATTAAATCAGTAAAAAATTAGTACCCTAAATATAATCGGGTCACAAACAGGTACCTATCGGATTGGCGGGTCAACCCGCGACCTGACCTGCTAATTTTTGTGTAGTGTCGGGTCGACCCATTTAACTAAACGGGTTGAAAATTTCTGACCTATACCTGCTAATTTCGTGTCGGGTTCGTGTCGGGTTGTCGTGTCACTACCCGTTTTGCCAGGTCTACCTATAAGTAATAAAGTGCGATTAGTATAAAAAAAAAACGCAAAGGTATACGATTGGACAAAATTTTAAAGTTCAATATCAAATATCCAAAAATCCAATTTTTTTCCAATCAAATGTCACCAAATGATCGGTTATGTCACGCCGGAGAACTAGAATTTTGTGGTCTGGAATGCTCCAACCATCATATCGATAAATGATCCCAAATATCAAAAAAACGGCACGTGTAATTCATTTTCCAATTGTCGAGTAGAATATGGTATATACTCCCTTTGTGTCACAATATAAAGCGTTTGAAGATTTTTAATTTTGTTTCAAATTGGTTTGATGTTTTAAAATTTTTATGATAACCAACTTCGTCATAGTGCCAAAAAAAAATGAAAAAAAATATAATAAATAAAATTCTTGTATAATGATATTTTAGTCTATTATAATTAATATTTCAATTCTATAGGTTATTTTTATTATTTTTTTTAATATTCGTCTTACATCTAAAAACAAAGCAGATATATATTTTAGAAAATTTTATCATAAGATATTTAGTAATGACAAACCATGCTATAAGGATGTTTTTCGAAAGCATTTTACAAAGAATGACCCAAGTTAAAATAATTAAGCCATGTATTTTCAGAATATCTACAGTACCTCCTTATAAGAAAATGAACTAAAAATATGTATAAAAGCAAGGAGCTGCGTTTTGAATTTGAGAAATTGGAAGAACATGATATCAGAAACTTATTGAGAGATCATAGGGTGCATGAGTTATGGTACTAAAAATTTAAGAACAGAAGCCTAGGTCATGTAAAAGTATTAATTAAACAGGTTACACAAGAAAGGATATAAAGAAAAAATGTAGATCCTCCCATCGGCTACTTTTATTATATTATAATTAGCCAAATTATAAGTTTTTTTTTACGCGTAGATGGTACTGTTTCATCAAAAAGATTTTAGCCCACAATGGAATGGTTAATGAAGGGCAATTATTGGTGACTCTTTGTGATGGTGTTTCATCTTCTGGTTCTCGTAGATGTAGACTCGTGAGGTCACGTTTTGAGGCTACTCCACCTCCACATTTTGGACCGTATACAGCATCAACGAATCCATATCAGGACAGGATGGATAGATTAGAATCTTATTATGAAAACTACCCGGTTCTGAATTTTTTTCTGTAAGAAGTTATTATCTTCCCCCTTTTGTTTTGCATGCAGAAAATAAGTTATTCAAATTTTGATTGAATTTCAATTAATTAAGCCAATATTTGCTGGCCAAGTTTCAGCTATATGTAAGCTAGTATAAATCAATCAAATCATGCCAGGTAAAAAGATTTTCTTGTCCCTTCACTTTTTTGTTTTCACAATTGTTGTCCCTCTTCCTTTTTTTTTCACTCAACATGTCCCTGAACTCTCATTTTACCGGGCCACCATGTCCTTTTGACCCCCAGTAGCCGGTTGGAAGCTGTGGCGCTGACACGTGTCCGTGGGGCCTACTCCATCTGATTCTATTTTTCTATTTTTCTATTTTTTCTTATTTTCTATTTTTCAAAAATCCTTTTTATGTTTTATTATATTAGTTTTTGTAATAAATTGAAGAGAAAAAAGAATTTATTGTTTTATTTTTTTGCATTTCGTTTTCCTTTTTCCTGATTTTGTTTCTTTGAATAATATTTAATTAGAAAAAGAATTTTCAAAAAGGCAATTGAAGCAACCAGTTTTTTCCCCAACTTAAGGAATAAACAGAAATAAATCAAGGTGATGAAGGGGTTTTGGACCCGATTGGAGAGAAGGTAGAGGAGGTGGGGGGCAAACCTGCAAGTCTTTGAGAGTGATTCCAGCAGCAACTGAAACCAGAAGCTTTTTCTTAGTAAGTACAGGTCTCAATTGCAATACCACGTCCTTGACTGCAAAACAAATCCATAAAAACAGAGAAAGGAATACAACCATCAGATTAATTCAAAACACTCAAATACAGAGCAAAAGTAGAGAACAAAAGAGCGGCGGCACATACTGACTTGAGGCTTTACGGCGGAGGAGGAGAGTCACGGCGAGTTGTCTTCCGAGTCGACGACAAATTTGTCTTCCGAGTCGACGACGATTTCCTCCAAGGCGACACCTCCGCCGTCATGATCGAGATCTACGCCGTCCACTGGTTCCGCGACATCCACGTCGGCACCGTCCGCGCCATCGTGGGCAACCTCATCCCTCCCGCCGCCGCCAGTGCCCATCACCACCACCACCACCTCCAGCTCGGAATGCGCTTCGTCGCACTCCAGGTCCGGCGCCCCTCCGGCCGCCCCTAGGGGATCCTCAACATCGGCGTCGCAATCCTCGACAGCTCTCACGAATAATATTCTTTTTGAATTTTCAAAAGTTTTGTTATATCTCCAAGCTCAGTTTTTCTTTTTTCTTGTCATTTAATTTTTTTCTTTTTGAAAATTCTTTTTCTAATTAAATATTATTCAAAGAAACAAAATCAGGAAAAAGGAAAACGAAATGCAAAAAAACAAAACAATAAATTCTTTTTTCTCTTCAATTTATTACAAAAACTAATATAATAAAACATAAAAAGGATTTTTGAAAAATAGAAAATAGGAAAGAAAAGAAAAATAGAAAAATAGAATCAGATGGAGTGGGCCCCACGGACACGTGTCAGCGCCACAAGCTTCCAACCGGCTACTAGGGGTCAAAAGGACATGGTGGCCCGGTAAAATGAGAGTTCAGGGACATGTTGAGTGAAAAAAAAAGGAAGAGGGACAACAATTGTGAAAACAAAAAAGTGAAGGGACAAGAAAAACTTTTTTACCAATCATGCGATTGTGCAAAGTCTTATAGTAATGGGGCATACTAACTAATAATGTATATATAACCTCAAAGGAGAAGAAAAACCTATCTCCATGAGAATTCTGTCAAGGAACATGGACTTCGACGGGATCCCGACATTTCCCATGTCCCCCCACCTCAACCGCGCAACACCACCGCCGCCGCCACCACCACTATCACCACCATCCCCACCATCACCACCAAAGAACATAGAACCACACCAGACACAATCCAATAACACCTATACACAAGAACCACAACAGAACATTACCCGGCCCTATTTTTCCAAATGGAGCCGAGAACAGGTGCAACACGACATCGAAAATGGACAAGCGATGAGTATCTATATCGAAAACATTCAGAGTAACTGGAAGCCAGTAGACATATTCAAGATTATGTCTAAATATGGAGAGGTCATGGATGTCTACATACCGATGAAAAGAACTAATAAAGGTATGAAGTTTTGCTTTGTACGTTTTAAAGGTATCAAAGATATCCAGCGCTTGCTATATGATATTAATCGAGTTTATGTGGAGTCGGGTTCGATACGAGCAAACGTGGCAAGAGAGAGGAAACAGAGTCGACAACCGCCTCAGATTAACAGACATATACCAAGGTCCTGGGAAGGGGTTAGGGTTTCCGACAGGAAAACTTATGCAGCTACAGTGCAGGGCAATCAATCGAACGAAAACCCTATCTCCAACAACCTACAACAACGAATCTATCCTATATACCAACATCTGGGTCTGTGGAATGGTTGTCGAGGTGTGCAGTAGGGATTTTGAAGAAGCCAGAACACATTGAGTCTGCTCATTATGTGTGGGCTTTGCATGGGTATGGGGAAGTGCAGGTGTCGGACCTTGGCGGCGACTCTATTCTTGCTTGTTTCCCAACTAAGTCATCCATAGATCAGTTCTTCCATAAAACACCGGATTGGATTCGCCTATGGTTTACTAGTTTCAAGCCATGGAAAAAGGGTGACCGTGTTGAGAATATGAGGTGCTGGCTGACCATTCGAGGAGTTCCTCTGAACGCATGGTGCACGGAGTTTTTCAGTCTGATAGCATCTTTTTTCGGGCAGATGGTGAGGATAGCTCAGGACACTGATCAAAGGCGATGTTTGGATGCAGCTAGTGTCGAGGTGTTGACTACACAAAGAGGCGTGATAAGTAGGGATCTGAAGTTGAATATAGCAGAACAAATTTTTACCATCTCTATGACCCATCGGTGGTTTGTAACAGGTGCTTGGGTACGGCGGAGGAGGAATTTTGTTCTTCAGACCAAGAAGTCCCTAATGAGTTGGCGGTGACCGGAAAGTCGCAGGGTAGTAGTAAGTGCATGGTATCTCCGGCGAATGGGGAGGATTCCTTTAATTTAATGCCCATAATTAAGGGGTCCGAAATCAAGGCCGGCTTGGAAGGTGCACAGCATAATCTGATGCCAAAAAGGAAGATTTTAGGGACAAAAACTTCCATTCCTGATCGAGAACATTCAATGTCATATATGTCTCAGAGTCAACCAAATCAGTTTTTATTCCCCCCAGTTAATGCCGCGATATCTGCTTGTCAATCAAACCATGTACCCACATTCAATTCGTTTGCTCCACTTATGGATTATGAAGATAGTGATGTGCAAACCCCGGTTGAATCAATTTCAGAAACTACACGTGTGGTCTCTACCCAGCCTCATATGAGCCCACAATTTATTCACAGTGCAAGCCCAACCATATTCTGAATCCTGTTCAACAACCCAGCCCTTATCTTCCAACGATTATTATTCATCAAGCTCCCAATACACTCAGTATTTAGAACGCAGGTTGGCCAGGGCTATCTTATCTGGAAGGGTAAACATGGGAAGAAAATTCAAGAGAATTAGAGATACTGGAAGCTTAGTCTCTATCGCATCTTCCTCTAATGATGACATCAGAAGGGTTAACGTGAGACTCAGCCAAGCTGAACTACATCAGGAGCAATCTTCTTCCTTCACTACGTAAGAGGCTCAAGAAATAGTGGCTTTGGGGAATAAGCTGGGTTGGGATGTTTTGGGTATACAACAAGTGACTTTGATGGCTAAGGATTTGGTAGAGAAAGAAGTTTCAGAATGGAGTCACTGTCAGGCTAATGTATAGTTTCATATCTTGGAATACCCGTGGGTCAGTTTAAGGCCAAAAACTTCGACATCTACTGGGATTGATACAGAAGTATTATGCAAGATTTATTTTTGTGTACGATACAAGGCAGCAGGGAGCTAACGAGGCATGGTGTCGCAACCTATGGAATCCACAAAACTTGGGTTTCATGATTGTAGACTCGGACGGTCTATCTTGTGGGTTAGCACTTCTATGGGATGAGGACTTTTTTGTGAGTTTTAGCAAGATTCAGGGTGATTGTTGGTTACTGGTGGAGGGAACTATACGACAGCAGAATAAACAACTCACTATCTATTGTGTATATGGTTCGGTAGATTTACAAGAGAGGATGGAGATGTGGTCGACTTTAGTTTCGTTGAAGTCCTATTTCTCTTCTCCATGGACTTCAATGAAACCCTCCAACCAGAGGAAAGAAAGAGCGGGTGGTTCATTGTACGTGGAGCAGGTGCTTTGAAGAATTTTAGGGAATGGTTATCTCTACTGGAGTTCCCTCTTGAGGGGCGACTCTTCACTTGGGCAAATTCTAACGCAGCTAGTAGGATTGACCGGGCTATGGCTGAAGCAGAATGGAGCCTTACCTTTCCTTCTCTTTCACTCCGGACTTCTCCTAAAGGTGGCTCTGATCATTGGCCACTTTTGCTTTGTCAGGATCGCATTGATTGGGGGTTTAAACCCTTTAAATTCCTTTCATGTTGGTGGAGCTATCCCAAGTTTGAGGAGGTGATTTCAGCAATGTGGAAGGATATTGAAAAGGAGGTTCCAGGTAAATTTTGTTTGCTGAAGAAGTTGAGTAAACTACGAATCAGATTGGGACTTTAGAACAAAGAAGTTTTCGGTAACATTGATAATGACATGCAAGCTTTACAGGATAGGGCAGAGGATTTGGAACTCATCTTTGAACAAAGAGACTTGTCCAAAGAGGAGAAAGTTCTCTTGGCAGACTCTCGTAGTAACCTGAGGAATCGTGAGAAACAGAAGGAGAGTCTTTGGAGACAAAAATCGAGGGTTACTTGGTCTAAATTGGGGGATAGGAATACAAAATTTTACCACACATATGCATGTAATCGGGGTAGAAAGAAAGGAATCTATAGCATTCTGGCCAACGGACATACTTTCTCTGATCCGAATGGAATTAAAACAGCTGCGGTTTCTTTCTTTTCAAATTTATTTCAGGATAATACTCCTTGTCGGCCACAGATTGGGAACTTGCCCTTTGCAAAACTTGATACCAATACAGCTAGTTCCTTAGAGGGCCCTGTCTCTATGGAGGAGCTAAAGAATGCGGTGTGGGCTTGTGATAGCAACAAAGCACTAGGACCTGACGGTTACAACTTCCTTTTCTATAAGAAGTGTTGGGAGCTTTCAAAAGAAGATTTGGTGCAGTCTTTTTTTAATACAGGGAGGTTACCAAAGGGTTCTACTTCTGCCTATATCACACTCATTCCTAAAAAGATAGCATCGGAATCTTTCGATGAGTATCGGCCTATTACGTTGATTCATGGCTTGTATAAGATTGTCTCCAAAATCCTAGCTGAGAGGATTAAACTAGTTATGAGTCAGTTGATCAGCCAAGGATATGGAAATTAGACTTCAGGAAAGCCACAAGGACACCGGGATTCATTCTTTTTTAGGCCACAGGGACACCGGCTGTGATATGGAAATTAGACTTCAGGAAAGCTTATGATTCGGTATCATGGCCATACTTAATTCAAGTTATGACAGAGATGGGATTTGGCCGCAAATGGTTGTCTTGGATTGAGGCTTGTTTACATTCCACATCACTCTCTGTCTTAATCAATGGATCACCCACTACAGAGTTTGGTGTTCAGAAAGGATTAAAGCAGGGTGATCCGTTATCACCATTTTTATTTCTGTTGGCTGCAGAAGGTTTGCCATCTTTACTTGTTGAGGCCACTTCGCAGAGATTGATTTCACTCGTGGTGATACATGGTATACCTGTGTCGGTGCTCCAGTTTGCTGATGACACGATTCTGTTTTCATCAAGGGATCAGATATCACTGCTCAATTTGAAGCGAGTTCTACGTTTCTTTGAGCTTCTTTCTGGCCTCAGTATAAATTTTCAAAAGAGTGGCCTTGCTGGGATCCACATACCTAATGCTTCCATGAATCATCTAACTACAAGACTGTTTTGTAAGGTGGATGGGCTTCTGCTTATATATTTGGGGCTTCCAGTGGGGGCGAACATGAAATTGGAGATGCATTGGTCATTAGTGGTGAAGAAGTTCCAAACAAGGTTGCATGCCTGGAAAGGCCATTTTTTGTCTTTTGCGGGCAGGCTTGTGTTAATTCGAGTCGTCCTATCCTCTTTGCCTATGTATTATTTATCTATGTTCTGCATTCCGGTGGTGGTTGTGAAGAAGTTAGTCCGTATACAACGGCTTTTGGAGTGGGTACAAGTCGGAAGTTAAGTTTGGTGGCCTGGTCCAAATTAACAATTCCCAAAGAAAAAAGAGGATTGAGGGTGGAGAATATTATTATGAAGAATAATTGCCTCCTTTTCAAATGGCAATAGAGGTATCGGAATGGTGATGATGAGACGTTATGGAAGCGATTATTCGCGCTAAGTGTGATATACGCAAAGTGCAATGACCCCAAATTTCCGGTTATCACATGCATCTCCAATTTGGATCAATATTGTACGGAGTGGTGAGTTTTCTAGGTTGAGTGGTACATCTTTATCTTCTAGTCTGCATTTTCCGTGGGGAATGGGGCCAAAGTGAGCTTCTGGCATAAAAATTGGTCACTCTTGGGATGTTTTAGCTTACTCATAGAAGATTGTTCTTGAAGTGTCACTTTAGAGAGGCCTCCTTACAGGAAGTTTACAGTGCTCGTTATCTTTCGCCTTAAACAACGGAAGCATGGAGCCGGCCATTATACTCTTGGGGGCAGGATCAATGCCGTCATTGGTTAGATTTCTTGAGTGAGATCATTGTTCCGGGCACCACTGAGGACAACTGGAGATGGATTCATGATGGCAGCGGCTTGTTTAGCGTCAAAACTGCTTATCTTTCTCTATGTGGGGCTGTGAGGTCGCCACAACCTCTCCCATGGACATCAGTTGCACTCCCCCATATCGAATGTTTCCTTTGGAAGCTTCTAAATGGTGGGATACCCACTCGGGTAGCACTTCTGCATCGCGGCGTCCTCTCCGCTGAAGCTTCTTTGTGTCCTTTATGCAATGTTGCACCTGAAGATACAAGTCATCTCTTCTTACATTGCTCTGTTACATTGTCACTACGGAGTCGCTTGTGTAGTTGGTGGGGGTGTCTTGGGTATGCCCCAACGATATTCACTCATGGTATCTTCATTGGTCACGAGTTGCAGGCACTCATCATTCACAAATAACGTGGTTACTTTTGGGCCTTTCTTTACTGTGGACAGTATGGCTCTAACGCAATGCGCTGATTTTCAATAAAAAACAAATCCACGTTGACCAGCTATTTGATATTCTGATTGTTAGGGCCTATGGGTGGTTTAAGAGTTTGCATCCCCTCTTTCCTTACAGTGCAGGGGCGTTATTAGCATCACCGGAGCCCTTCAGGGGCTGGCAAGCTGGGAAAGTGTTCTTACTTCGCCATTCACCTGCATTCTCATGAACGTGGTTCTGGTGTTGTAGTTTTATTCATGCCTTAGTGTAGTAGTTAGTTCTCTGAGTCACAGGCTTCATGCCTTTTTACTTTACTCCTGTACATAGTTGGTTACTCAATAAAATCAATGCTTAGCATCAAAAAAAAACTATATGTAAGCTAATTTATTCAAATTTTGCTGGTATGTTGTTAGTAATATGCCCAAAAGCCAATCATGGATGTTTATTTATAGTCATGTACATACACTTTAAGGTTATTCCAATAAGTATCGTTTATGAGATAAACGCTTGCACATACTTATAACCCTAGAATATTTCATATTCTTAAATGTCCCTAGTCGATTATTATTACGGATGGGTTATAATAATAAATTAAGACTAGCGTATGTTGAGAATTGCATATGTGATATGAATTCTACATACGGGTACAAGTTGGAGAACTTGTGGACTGGACCGACCCACATAAGAATGCTACATGGAACGTTATATGTTTGTCGATAGCGTTAGTTATTGATGTGTTGTCCTTTGACCTGAGATCGTCAAGGTTCCCAACATATGAGTCATGTACTTTGATATTATTCCTAGTCATCCGTAACTGGGTGGGCATAAGGGTAATCATTGGGTATATGATGTAGTATGTAGCGGGTTTTGTATGATCCAGAGGGGATTCGTCCAATCCATATAACGGGTATATTATCGGATGGTTTCTTGATAGAGTTGAACTGTAAATGCACGGCCGTGCTCGGATTATGATATGGTGATATCATTGGTATCCGTTTTACACAGTTAACTCAAGGATCAAGAAACCGAGATTAAACATATACGAGATTGACATATTCCATGTCTCGAGTTTAATCTTGATAATGGGACGAAGGGACGATGACATATTCCGAGGCATAGAGAATCAGTACTGATCTTGTCGTTCGGGTAGCAATGATGTGTTGCTAGACGCCGCTCTTTGCTTATAATTGTAAAATGAGATTTTACAATTATTGCCGGATGTTACAAGTGCCTACAGGGTCACACACATAGAACCGTTGATTCGAGCAGTTGGTTGAACCGTGGTTGGACCATGGTTGGACCGGGTGTGGTTGAACCGTGGTTGGACCATGGTTGAACCAGGGTCGGTTTTGGCACAATTATTAGCTGAATAATTGACCAGACATTAGTGCTTTGGTAGTGTTTTATCATATTGTCCATTAGTGGAGACAAGGTAATGATGGTCATTACCTTTGGGGCCTAGTGTTGGCCATTAGTGGTTATTCTAAGCATAATGGTTGAGGGTGTTGGGATTTTTGGTGTGTGATCTGATCACTCCTCTCCCTCCCCTCTTTCACCACGTTTTGCAGAGCTCAAAACACACCTCCTCTTCTCTTCTTCATCTTCTTTGTGAAAGAAAGAAGAAGAACCAAAACACCCAAAACACACACAGCCCCGGTTTACTCTTGCTAGCACATCAGTCCGGGGAGCTCGTTCTTGGATTCGTGTGACGATTCCGGGAAGGTCACGGTTCGTGTGGATACCGTAGAGGAGCAGGTCTTCTTCTTGCTCTAACTGATTCGTTCCAGCCTTCGTCTTGGTCTAGATGATTC
>JAKUCV010005772.1:9726-24368 GCA_028386065.3 Turnera subulata | reverse complement strand
GCTGTCTAGGGAGGTCAACATGGTGAGTGGGGAAGGCTCCGGCGAGCGGCGCTTGGGGCTGACACGGACAGGATTGTAACCGGGTCTTAGATGGGTCATTCTCCAGCTGCTCACCTTGGCGGGTCGCGAGC
Organism: Turnera subulata; assembly: GCA_028386065.3. Taxonomy (NCBI): domain Eukaryota; kingdom Viridiplantae; phylum Streptophyta; class Magnoliopsida; order Malpighiales; family Passifloraceae; genus Turnera; species Turnera subulata. Next base: position 24,237 of record JAKUCV010005772.1, on the reverse strand, counting down.
AACTGAGGCTGCAGTTCGCGGCAGCGACGGCTGAGGACAGCGTCGTCGTCGGCTTGCTTGGTCGGTCTTGGCGGCGGCGATTTGCAGCAGAGAGGGGAAGCGGCGCGACGAGCGAGGCAGGGAGGGGTTGTTCCTTCTCTCCCTTTTTTGAGTGAGGGTCAATTCTGTCATTTACCAGCCAAACACACTTGAAAATGAAGTGTGAATATTAACGGTGGAGTGTAAATATGGATTCCCCAGACAAGGCAGTCTTTTGTCTTTCTATCAATAATTATCTGCGCCTTTCCATGTAGAAGTCAGGTTTCAATGCTTTATTGAGGTCAAACATTCTAGAATGCCTCCTCATATCTAGTCGGTGCCAACATTTTGTACCTGCATTTGTACCTTTTATTAGTCCCCCCAAATCCCTTTCCCCATTTTCCAATGGCCTGTCCATCATATTTCAACATACTTGTTAGCAGTCCAATTACCATGATAACACGCGTCCCTTTTAGATTAAGGGAAAAAACATAAAAAGGAGAAAGGGAGAAAGAGAGATTTTAGAGTCTCTCTTCGTACACCAAACAGCATTAATTACTCCTCGGTTATGGTCGAGATTATTGGACAGTTGAGGAGAAGAAATGAACAGCTAGCTAGAAGAACCTAAGGACAACATGAATTAGTATCCTTAATTTTTTTTGTGCTAATAAAAGATATTTTTCTTTTCGTGCTAAATCCACGCATGTTTGATCAAGAAAAGTAAAACAATCAAGAAAGTTGCTCCACAATCAAGAAAACGTATTTGGCCACCAGTAGATACTCTACTCTACTTACCACAGTCGCTCCTTACACATCTCTAATATTGATTATAGTTGATGCTTAACCCACCCCTCAACCCTTCTCTACTAATTAATTTTTAATATAATTTGCTGAGTGCTTGCTAGCAACCCAATTAGCATGATAACACGCTTATCTTTTAAACCCCAAGGTCCAGGTTTCGAGTCCTGGTGGAAGCGGGTGTATGGAAATTGTGATATTGGTAGTGGTCTCACCTCACAAGGGTGACGTATCGAGCCACGTAAAAAGATTAGTCCGGTAGTCGACTGGGATACTCTTCTAGCATAAAAAAAAAATTATTGAATGCTTATCATTGGATCCGATATTTTTCATGTCTCTAATAATTGAGGATCAACCTTGGAAACCATAAAAATTAGCAATATCATCTTTTGCAATTGATTTTAGTTTATAGTATATTGAAAACCCATTGACTAAATCTAGAATAGGCCCCAATGTAATCCCAAAAATCTCGCTTTAGGAGGAATAAGTATGTATATATATACCAATAGTAAAACAACCAATGTAAACCATCTGCCATTGCGTCCCAACTAAATTAAACACAAGAAATGGTATAGGCGATCATAAGGATATCTACAAATTAATCAATGGTCGACGTTTCAACATTGAGAAGTACTCCATTATAGTTTCTCTTAAGAAAACACCATAAATACAAGGCCGTTATCCGATAACATTTAATTTTTAGCTATTGCGTATCTTACAGGTTATTCAACTTCTTAATGTGGGGATATGCTTCATCAGCAAAGTTGATATGTTGTTGACACTTAGACAACAGTTGAATAACAAAATTGTGTGACGTATTTTCCTTAGCCGTGGACCGAAGGCTACGGCATAAGATCTTAACAAACAAGATGGTAATTAAGGCTGCAGATGTTTCCATGTTTCTCTGTTGTCGTTACGTTATAAGACGTGGAACTGTTAATTTAATTGTTGGGAAGTTGAACTTGTAGCACCAATTTAAACCATTTTGGGATGGTTGCTTCTCCTCCAATGGCTGCCTCTTACCCTATTTTATATCTCCTTTTCGTACCAATTTGGGTGAGTTGTTAATCACGTCTTCATATGGTGTCTTTTATCAGTTTATGTCTTTATTAATTTCTTTGTTACGTGTTCTCCTTATTTTTGTTACGATTAATAATTGTGGTTTTTCTAATTAACGTTGTTCACGAGATATAGCCAGGGATAGCTAGTTGTCATAAGTAAGTCACAACAAAGATCACAATATCTAGTGGGGACTCGAGTCGGGTTGTATAGTAAAAAGGTTTTTTTCGAAAATTCAGTCTCTAGTAAACAAGAATATATTCTAGTCAAATGATCCTGAATAATTAGAAAAAAAAAATTATGAAGGGAATAACAATATCATATTTTACACATACCTTGACATCATTAGGGGACCCGAGAAAAACTTGTAATCAACCACTGTCAATTTTTAAAGTCATCATCAGGACCACTGAGGTAGGGCTATATCAGCTCCACGTCGTAGCTAAAAACAAAAACAAGGAAACACCCAGTCACAAACTGGCTACTTGGCTTAATTGGTTGGTGGGGATCAATTTGGAGTTTGTTTTCTTGTAATTCCTTCTAGATTGTTATTCTTTTAACCAAGGTATTAAGACTTTTAAGCAACATGTTTAGTAAGAAATATATATTTTTCTGCCAGTGAAAGACATATGCCGACATCACAGAGACATCCTATGACGAAGATGAAAGGGAGACTTTTGAAATTCCTATATGTGAATCTCAAATAAGATACTAGTACTAATTAGTCGTTGTCTATATTTTTAATTAACCAGGATGCACAGTGCATTAAATCTCAGTTGATGCCTGAAGAACTTCGTACCACCGAGCATTTGCGGTACCTAACTACATAGCTAGTTCTTCCGCCATGACCCATGTATATTTAAGAGCACGATCATTAATTATTGAGACCCTATCTAATTAGATTGGCTTTTCAATATGTAATAAGCTAAAAGCAAATGAAAATTGGTTCTCGCTATGGTTTCCGAGGTTGATCCTCAACTATATTAGAGGTATACGAAAAATATTGGGCCGCAATAGAGTAAAACGATCGCTAAACCGAACTTTTCACGAGGAGCTCAGTATATTTTTTCTTTCGTTCCACACAATCTCCTAATAATGCTACTAGATTGGTAAGCATTCTAGTATTATATGCATAACCTTATCCTCTTGGTGGTGAAGTATAAAGTATAAGGTTTGATAGGCAGAAAGCATAAAGAATAAAGCTTGGTGGGTCTGTATAAAATCCAGTTTCATATACTTCAACTTGAGATGATGCACAAGAGTACATAGTTGCATGTATAGAATAGGTGAAATTGAAGGAGAAAGAGACATCATCATACCACTTTGGAACTTTTAAATTTACTGTGCGTATGGCGGAGGCCATTTTTTATTCTGGTATTATAGTGATCATGCACTTGGGTACAGTGTTATTAAGGAGAAAATGACATGACTTTGATCGTTTAAGAAGTGATGGTTTTATTGAACAGATCAAAGTTGTGGTATTTATTCTATCCTGGGTTGTTAGGCCTCTCGTTGAATTACAAAATACCAAGTATAATTGGTCTATACAAATTCAAAATATATATCCTCTATGTGAAAATATAAACTTATTAGGTAGGTGCCTTCTTATGTGCAACCTTTCATTTGGTTGCACCAATATAATTCTCACCTATACCAACAAACATTCGACGTATAAATATACCTTTGCTACATATAAGAATTTTATATTTGATTATACTTATATAAATTATATTACTATTGAACCCTTATATCTTCCAAATTGCTACCCTATCACTAGCTGCCCATATATATAATGGAGTGTGCCATCAATAATAGGGTCAACGATTCAACATCTCCTATCACTGTCTCCCAATGAACGCTTATCCTACCTAAACGTGATCCTATTTCCTTTCATGCTTTTCATTGGAAAACAAAAGCTTTGGTTTTCTTATGCCATTTAAATTGAAAAAGTTAGTTTCCAAGCTTGTTATGTCTCAGCAAGAAACAGTAAGTAGAACAAGAAAACAGAAAACTTCACCCCAAAAAAATGTGCCTCAATTTTCGAAGAAAAAACCCCAATAAATTTTGGTTCTGTTTCCTGGTACCGTATATAGCAATATTCCATATCCAAGAACTTTGGCACAGGTTAGGAATTTGCTCAAATTCGAAGTTCAAAACAGACAAAATGTGCAAATCTAGGGTAGGTTGATTACCAATACATGGTTGGTTGTATTGGTTCGTGTTTATTCCCTTTAAACACGGACTTCTGATTGCATTAATTCTTTTGCACAAAAGAATTTACCTGATCATATATAGTACATATGATCTGCTTGCACAAATTTAAGTAAAAAAAAAAAAATCCTTGAGGAAGTGGATAAAAATATAAAATGATTATTGGGATTCCATGCAATAATTTAAGTTTTGGGTTGAGTTGATCGATATGCAAATTAAAATTTTTTATGATATTGATGTTTAACCGACATGCAATTGGTCTCGTCAAATTAGTGGCTACAAGCTTTAGCTACTTAATGATCTAGCAATAACTTGCCAACAATTAAAAAATGTGTTGGTTTCATTACCAATAATTAGCATCAAGGAATTTGAAAGAACTTACTTGAGAAACTCATCATCAGAAAAGATCAAAACTAAAACTAGTATATTACATATAGATTCAAGAAATGACATAATTTTAAGTGCATCGCCCTGCTTCTAGCAAGCATGTCTGATTTTCGCCGTGTTTGTTGTGAGGAGAGAAAAGAAGTCCTCAAATCCATAGAAAACATTATTCCATACATTAATCCATCTGGAATTATTACATTAGACAGTAATATATATTACATAGAAAAGGGGCTCCATGATGGCTCCAAAAGAGTAAGCAAACTAACAAACTGAGTTCCAACAAAGGCCTGCTCTACGCACCTAAAAAACCCATGTCCCTATCTCCATCTTTTCTCATAAGAAAAGGAAAATTACATGTTCGGTTGGATTGTCAACTTCCCAGGAAAAAGCCTAAACAAGCTGTGAAATCATCCTTCTAAAACAGGCTGGGCTTGAACATGGTCAAAATATTTGAGTTGACCATGCAAAAACTGATCAAAGAAAGCCCTCCTGAAAAATAAATTTCACGGCAAACAAGCTTTGTGGCCTACATGGTGGAGTACACAGGCCTTGTCTATAGAAACTTCTAAAATCAAGACGACGCTTCTTCATATATAATATATATAAATATAGGGATGAACTTTACGAAAGCAGCATAACCTAAAGGAGATGATCGGGTCAACTGGACTTGGGGTCTTTTCATACGAACAACTCGAAAGAAGAGCGTAGATTCTTGACCAGATCCTTAATTGAGATGCTAAACCCGCTTTCCATCTGCAAAAGGATGATATGATTTTAGCTAGCAGTACATGTGACAGAAGAAAGAGTCAAATTACTGAATGCATTCATACATACCTGTGAATATATATTCCTGAACTAATATGTAAGTAGATAAGGCGGTTGCATATATCATATAGTTCTTGGAAAAGGATTAACATACTAACAAATCACTAAAAATATTCGCAATACCATATGTTTGTTTTATACCTGGATTGTGATGGGAAGAGAAGTGAAGATTACCTGAGCTATAACAGTGACATCAAGAGCAGAATTCCCAAAAGTCAGAACACTATTGTTGATGAGTGTAAGGTGGAGCTTCTCAATTTCAGCCACAATTTTCTCCACTACTCCGCTCCTTTTCTCGCAGTGAATTCTAATAAGGACCTGTTTGTCACAGAATCTTGCTTCAATCTCAGGCAAGGGTTCATCAACGGGGCCTTTAGAGTCATCACAGGAAGATTTTTCATCGTCGGTTGTGAAGATTTGAGATTTCTTCACAAGGACAACTGATTCTATGGTTTTCTTTCTTTTTGCCTCCTCAAGGGTCTTAACTCGCTCCTGAAGCTGTTTCACATACTTGATAGCATCCCCAAGAACAGAAGCCTTGTCCATCTGGAAAAAAGAAAAGAAAAGACAATTCACTCTCAATTCGCATAGTCAGAGTTTGTAAAGGACAAATGAAATTTTTGGTATTTCTCAAATGGTGAGTATTCTATAACAACACTTGCTATAGAATAATGAAAATAAGTTCCAGGGATCTGTTGATGATAATTATAGTCAAAGAACTTTAACAAATTCCAAAGACTTGATCAAACATGGTTAGGAACGGATTGGGTACCTTCTTGAGGCCAGGAATTACTGCAGATAAAGCAATGAAACGTTGACTTAGCTTCTCCCTTCGTTTCCTTTCTGCTTCAATGTGATCTTGACTGTGAGAAAGTCTAGTGTTTGTGCTGATCTTCTTGGGTCCTTGGCAAGCCTTGAATTCATAATTTGGGTCCCTAAAGGACGCTTGAGCTACCAACATATCAGGAGGGATGGTACTGTTGATGGTTCTTCCAAAAACTGCCTCCTCTTTTGGCTTCATCATTTCCATCTGGTTCAAGTGGTTAGAGCCGCCAAAGGAGAGAAGTCGAGGAGAAAAGGCAGGTTCTGGGTTTGACACAGGTTCTGTTTTGCACGCATTATAGGCATTTGGTTTTAGCATCTTTGCTGGTCTGATAACGCTGGTAGGAGAGTAAGTTTCCAGGGACGTATTGAAGTTGGAAGTTGGGTCATCGAAAGAGTATTGCTTCATATCGTCTCCAAATGCTGCTGCCAATAAACTAATATCATCAGGGTAGTTCACATGCCACTGGTTGTTGAAGCTGGAATCATCCATGACCTGAGAATTTACATTCTACAAACTCATATTGGTCAGTAACACAATTCTTGAACTATATACCAAAAAAATTACTGAATCATCCACTCGATTGGTGTGATAATTTATACTATAACAGCAGTTGAAGAGAGAGATCATACCAGTTCGTGTAACCCTCTGGTGGACGAAATATCCATGAAGAGCTAGCTTATTTAGCAAAGGGTGGAACCTTCAGTAGAGTCCTGATAAGAATAATAACAGAACAGGTCAACTTTTGGATACCAACAAGAAGAGGAGCACAAGCTAAAGCTAACACAAGTAAAGAAGCAGTACAGAATAAGTTCAGCAAATTCCAGACCAAGCAGTAATACATTCTGCTTGTCTTTGTGCTTATAAGGCATGTGTGGAACTACAATGCCTTAGAACTCATTCATATAAGCATTGTAAAGAAGTAAAGAACATATATAAACTGAGTAAAAGTAGGCTCAAAAGAATCTGAAACTGATATTGAGGACACAGTGGCATAAGCATTCAACCTTCAATGATGACCAAATGGCGTTATTTGTCAAACTTTCCACTAAAGCTGGAGAGCTTCCTGCCTTTTCATCATTTTATAGCATGTATCCTTCTCCACTTTTTGTGGAAGCTGATGAATGATGACTTTATAATGAAAAGGCCACATACCTTTTTATCATAAATTATGGGTTTGTGCCACAGTTTTATATTATTGTTACAGATGGCATATTAGTATATGCTACTGTCGTTTTTTGCTGACAAATTAAAACAAGTCCCTTTTTGTTGTTTTGCGGGACTTTTCTGGCGATAGATTACCAACTAGTCGTTGAAAATCTCATTTCAAGGTTTGCCAGTGGGAAACCAGCGACCAGAAAGGAATAGACCTCACCGTCTCCCAGTGGAATTAATTTGCAAGCCCGTATTAAAATATTTGTTGCATTTTATGATAAGCTAGATCTTTTTACACGAAGGCTTAGTTCGAATTAAATGATTAAATTATGAAAAAAAAAAAACAGTATAAACCCAATCTGAGTTCAAACGTCACACCCATAAAAACAAAATATAGAAAATGAAACAGACGAGGTATGATGATATTTTGTCGAGAATTATGATCATTTATCATTTACGTCAATATGCAACTTTTTTATTGACTTCTTAATAATTTGCAGCCAATAGGTTGGTGACACCTTTTTTTTCTCTCTTTTGTGGTATTTGGTGACAGGTGTACTTGTTGAAAAATGCTAGACTAAAACCGCACGAACTGTCAATTGGGCCGGCGCAGTCCTTTAATTCGACCCACAAAGAGATTAGCTCATAATTAAACCAGACCCAATTGTATTCTTCCCTGAACCGAGTCTGACCCGGTGTATCAATAGGAATTCAGAAGAATTTGACCACGAAGAACACATACATGGCTACACGTACGGGTAGGACTAGTGCTTGTCCCATTAACTAAGTGCAACATGCATGGTTGATAAGAATTCTCTAGCATTAATGCCTTAAGACTCATTAATTAACCAACAAAATCAGCACCGAAAATCTTTCTTTCTTTTTCTGTAATCATCCTTAGCGGGATAAAAATTAATGGTGGAGTCCAGGTCTTCAAGGGCTGGTAAGGGACAATAGCTTGTAAGGTTTTCTAGCTAGCTAGGTCCCTAGGTCTAGCTTTATGATTTCCATCGCCAGCTGTTTCAGAAGATATATCGAAAATATTCTAAGTTGTGAAGTCTTTTTTAAGGAAAAGAAACTGTTTCCCATCTCCCTTGTGAGTTGTCATAAGCAGAAGAAAATAGTAGTGTAATAATATTAAGAAATATAATAGTGTATAGTATTAAGAGCGTTCATGCTGTGCTGTTGTATGATTTACATTGTCATTCTTCAATTATTTTGATAAAGTTATCTTTTCTGCGAGTGCCATGGTTGTCACTTGAATTGGAGAATTACCGTCACTAAAGTCAAGCTAATTATGCACCATGAATTTTGTTAAAAGTATATATACTTTATAGACGAATTAATTAAAGCAGCCTGACTAATTGCTTTTAACCCTGCCATTTTAATCTGCACAGCATGATTTCATTCCAACACAGCCTTTACCTAGCTAGGGTGCAAATCTGCTTAAAAGTTGATTTCCAAAAATTTGCCTCCTGAGGAGCACAAAATCAACCATTATCCTTATGATTAAGTAGTCGGGTACGGTGCTTTCGTGGTAGCTTCTTTTCCATATATAGATCTCATTCTAGGAGCACTCTATATCCCCTTGATGATTAATTAGCTGGTTGTGCAAAATTCTAAGGAAGACACGTCATGCAATTGTCAGGATTTTAGGATTATAGCAAAAACAAGAGGCAATAATATATACATTCAAGAAATGTTCTAGCGTAAATATTTTAAGCGTATGAAACCGCCACATATAGCGATGCATTAACTACCCGAAAACGGCCCTTATTTCTGAGGAGGGAAAGATCTAAGAATAATAATATTAATGGCATGAGAATGACTCCGGGGGGAAATGCCAAACCAAAGTTCAAGCACTTTACGTGGTTATTGCTGATGCGCTGCAATCCATTAAAGGCTTATGTTATGCACCCATTATGTTTTCTTTGGATACTAACTTGTACCACAAGAAACATATATAATTGGAGAAATTTGTATTAATATATATGAACCGATAACACATATGAATATAAAACTGACAACTTAATTATACAAGAAGGAAGAAACAATAAAGTTTTTTTTCCTGGAAAGCATACGTAGGAGAACATTCTATCGTTATTATCATTGATTTCAATTCTTTCAATTCCGACATGGCGAAATTGATTTGTATGAATAAATTAGACGCCGCCACTTATGGGTGAATTTTGTATACATCCTTTACGTGTATACTTTCAGCAAATTTTTACTATTATTCGAATCCTCACTTAGGTAGTCTTACTCTTATCCCTTTTTTTTTTAATCCAACTTGTCTCAATCGGTGATCAACTCTAAGCAAAGTTTCGCCTATGGGACGAAAAATGAGCAGTGTACATCAGCTGGTATTGAAACTGCATATACTTTATGTAAATGGTCAACAAACGAAGCTAATTTTTTTTTAAGAAAAAATAAATCCTATCTTTTCAAGTCGGTATTCTAACATGATTTGTGAGCAAATTGCTTTTCATGACGCTCCTCCAAGATTTAATTTATCAAGCCGTTGTTATCATTCCAATTCTGAACCTTTTCCACATGTAACGAAACATTTAGTGAACATTCTCCACTTTTGGAAGGAATAAATAACACGTCCAAGTTTTTTTTTTTATGGCCAACTCGAATAGTAATACGTCTGTGAACAGATTTACAGTACTGTCGATTGGGCACCTTCGCCTTGCACCATTTGCAAGGAGCCCAGTTTAGTACCAATTGGGCTCCAAACGTTTCTGCAAGAACTCAAGTGCTTAACCAATTTGGGAGGATTGGGCTCCTCTCCAATTGGGGGGTAACAGGATAGATCCTGTTACTCCAATCACAACCGTTAAATTAAATCTAACGGTTGATAATTATTTTATATTAAAAAAATAATTTTTCAATCCAAGATCTAGGAATCTACGCCAGTATATTTCAGTTTCAAAAATCTCAAAACCCAACCCCAGGATAACTACACAAAAAGAAGAGAACAAAAGAATACACAGAATCAAAATATATTCTACTCTTCTTGTACCAAGAGTTAAGAAGAAAAGGAGAGAAGATGAACAAACACGAAGAAGATAAGCCAATTTAGTTTTTTGAGTAAAGAGAATAAAAGTCAATTAATTATTCAGTATCACGTGCTTAATAAAAAATTATTTTTTTAATATAAAATAATTATCAACCGTTAGATTTAATTTAACGGTTGAGATTAGAGTAACAGGATCTATCCTGTTACCCTGAACTGGAGAGGAGCCCAATCCAATTTGGGATAAGGCCTTCTGGATTTAGGGATCTCGTGCTAAAGAAGGCCAATATGTTCTACCTTGCGAATGCGAAGTCCTTTTTGATACTGCTCGATAAGAATATAGACACACAGCGAGGTTTATTTTGTAGTTTGGCATTGGGTGGGTGAATTCAATTTATTTGTTTGTTAGTTGTTTCATGAATTTAGTTTGCAATTGAATTCGTAATTTATTTAGATGGTAATATTTAGTTAATAATTGAAATTCAAAGCATATACATGGATGGTGATTTTAAAATTTCATTCCCTGTGGGTGACTTAAAATTTATCTATTCGCAATTACATAAAATAAACACCATATTTTAACTGGCTTCTAAATATAATCAAAGGATTATTAAATAAACTTTAATGATTGAATTTCTATTTAATTTACACTAGAAATGAAATTCAATATTCTTCTTTTTCAAAGACCATACTGATTACAAGGATTGAAGGGCTATTAATGTCTACACTTGGTATTCCTCTTTGTAAGTAAGAATCTATTATATATATATCTCAAGAGAAATCAAAGAGGTGATACCTAGCAAGTTTAAAAGAATGAAAATTAGAAATGTAGTTTCACATCATACATCTTTTTTTACACAGCATCAAGTTTTATCTTTATTATTGTTATATAGTTTTTTTATTTTTTTAAATAATGATAAGATAATAAGATCTTAGGAGTAATTTTATTCAAATGTTTTTTTTTATGCATCTTCATCATTATTTGCCATGTTATTTTATTTAATTAATTAAATATTAGTTTTAATTTTTACATAAAAAATAAATATTAGTATATTGGGTAATTATCAAAGAATGATTTTTGAAAATTTTTATTAATATGATAGATAGTCTATATTTTACTTTATTATTTTAAAAATAAAAATATTATGTAAATAATATTAATTAGTACACAATTAAGATATAACCAAACCAACTTCCCCGCTCGTGTATTTCACGGGGTTCGTACTAGTTCTCTTGTAGTGTAAAAGTCAGCAAATTAATAGAATTATATTCTTTATTAAATATGTTATTAAATATTGTAAACTATATAATTTACAATATCACGAATATCAAAAAATATTTTTATATAATAATAATTAATATAAACCCTTACTAAATTTATAGAATTACCCTCTTTATTAAACATATAATTTAACATTATAAATTACATAATTTAGAATATAATGAACATAAAAAATTATTATTAACAAAAATTCAATTTAAGGATTACTATACAAAAAGTTATTTTAAAAAATTTCTATCCTTCTATATTATACGAAGAATAATTAGCGAATAACATCAATCGAAAAATAATTACTGCAAAAACATAATTATGAAAAAGAATTTGAATACTTAGCAAAAATTATAAGTTTTCTATAACAACTCTCTTATGTGAATCAGAAGATGATTAACAATATATTTATTGTTAATTAATCATTTTTATTACCATAATGCTTGCACTAATATGTCACATTGATTGTAACAGCTCTGGTAAAAATTTTGGATTTTTACCGGACTGTAAAAGTCTATTTACCGTGATTTACTGTTGAATTAATCTTGGGTAATTAATTCAAGGTAAATCGGGAGTCGTGTTTCGTAACCAAGGGTTTTCTCGCGCTCGTGATTTTCCCGTGAATTTTTCGGAACTAAGTTGGTATTTTTCGGGTTTCGGAATTTCTCGAAAAATCACACCGGAAAATAACTAAGGAGGTATCGGTTATTTTCTGGTCCGGATCGGATTCGCCCGTAATATGGACGGACTGCATTATTGTTAATCACATGTTAAATAGTAATTAACATGTTATAAAATGAGGATCAGCAGGAGGCAGCCGGGAGAGGAAGAGAAAAAAAAAAGAGAGAAAAAGGAGAGGAAAAAAAAGAAAAGAGAGAAAAAGAGAGAAAAGAAAAAAAAGAGAGAAAAAAAAGGAAAGAAAAAGAAAAAAAAGAAAAACAGAAAATAAAAAAAAAGAAAAACAGAGAGTGAGGAATAAAAAAAAAAGAGAAGAAAGAAAAATAAAAAAAAAGAAAAAAAAAAAGAGAAACAGAAAAAAGGAAAATCAGAAGAAAAAGAAAAGAATTACAGAAAATGGAAAAAAAGGAGAGGCCGCCACTGTTCATCGTCACCTCCTCGTCACTGTACACCAGGACGAGCTCCGGTCATCCGTGCACGCCACCGCCACCACCGCCGTGCTCACCGGGACATGGCGACCTCAGCCCTGTCGCCGTCTTCTTCTTCCACCGCTTGACGAACGGAAACGCGCCGAAGACCCGATGCAGACCCGGCGGATCTGCTTCAACTCCAGCTGCCGCCTCACGCCGACGTCGTCGCGCCTTCTTTCTGCCGCACCAAGTCACCTGATGGCGCAGCTGAGCTCGCCTTCCCTTCCCTCGAGTTGTCGTCGCGCCGCCGCCCCTGTACCCGCTTGGTAAGTCGGGTTTTGCCCATTCCACGACCGGGTCGCGCACCTGGGTTGCCGGGTCGCGCCTGGGCTGTCCGGATCTTTCTTCATTTTTTTTATTTTTTTATTTCATTTAATAATATACATATATAAATCTATTTATATAATTAATTTCTGACAATTAATCTCTGAAAAAAAAGTAAATATTATCTTGGAAAATTACATGTAATATTCTGGGTTGATATTCAGGAAAAAAATATATATATACTTTAAAAAAAATAATTAAGTAATGTTTTAGGAAAAACTAGTATTATTTGGAAAATAAATATATATACCTTGAAAATAATTTCTGGAAAATTGATATGTGTATTATTTTCGTCTGGAAAATTATTATTTTGGTATATGTATATAAGTATGTATTTTGTAAATTAAAAGTAATTATGTTTTGTGTTGGAAAATTAAATTGTATATATATTTAGAAAAAGATAAATACTATATATATTTTCTGAAAATTATAAATAGCTTATTATTTTTCTGGAAAATTATAGTGATTATTATTTTGGATAATTATAGTTATTTTATGGAATTATTTCGAAAAGAGTTTTAATTAAAATATAGTACCGTTGAAACACCCGTGTCCCAATTTAACAATAAAATACCAAACTCAAGGAAATTACCAAAATACCCCTGAAACCCGGGACACGAAAATCAATATCAAAAACAATATCCAAATCCTCAATAAAACGAGATGTCAAAATGAACATAATAATCCGGCTTAACAAGCCGCAAATCAACCCGGCATCCTGCCGAAACATCATCAAAACATAAACCCGGCAACCCGCCGAAAATGTAATCCAAAATCAATAGACATCTCAAATAAGAAATCCAATGCAGCGGAGAAATCAAACGGAGTAAAAGTAATAGAAATAAAACAGCATGCATGACGACTCTATGGATCCAATCCGGGAGGACAAGCACGGCTACCTGCTGGGATGTCCACGTCCGTACTCCGCGAAAAGAAGACAGTGACTGCACGCTATCTAAAGTCTGAAAAACAACGTTGGCGATTATGTGAGTCGCCTACTTAGTGAGCAATATATATCTAATTATGAGAGTGTGCAGATCAGGTCCGAAGGGAAAGCAGAGTAACAAGACATGCTTACACACATACAACAATCGGTACTAACATGCCAACGCAATCAAGCATATAGTTTATTATTCTTCACCTGTTGTGTTATAAGTTTTCTTATTAAGATTTATTATTCAGGCCCCTACTGTGTGCGTCGAGCTCGGTCCCGTCTCATGAGACAACCAGGCATAAGCCCAAATAAAAACCAGGCACGAAGCCCAACATATCCATAGAGAGAGAGAGAGAGACAGAGAGAAAGAGGGAGGTAGAAAGGGGGAGGTAGAAGGAGGGAGGTAGAAACCGGTCATCACAGACCCACATGCATAACTGCATAACACTTGCTAATCCGCAAGCAAACCCGAGGGGTATCACTTCCCGCTCGAAACAACCGGTCATCAGCACACAGTAGCCTAACTTCTACTGTACATTA
>JAKUCV010005771.1:0-38879 GCA_028386065.3 Turnera subulata | reverse complement strand
CGAGGCAAATTTGCAAAACACCGTTGCATACCGACTTTAGAGTAAGAGGTGGTGGCAAATATTGTCTTAAGGAAAGTGGCATTAGCAGCACGCCTTGAAGCATCTGCAGTTATTATATTCACAGCCTTGTCTACTCCACATCACCACATAGTGCAAGAAATAGTGTACCAGTGCAGAAAGAAGCTTTTTGTTCCTACACTCTCTCCCTTGAGAAACTAACTGTGTAAACATAGCCATAGGCACAAGCTGCAAGCAGCCCAAAGCAATGGAGATCGCTTTGAAACAAAACACCCCAAAAGCACGGGGTAACTGTGGCTCCAAATTCACACACAGGATTGTGCTTATGGAGAATGAAATAAGAGACTAGAGGAGCAAAGGAAGTTACAGGAAAGTAGAAGGAACAACCTAAAAAACGTGAGACTGAAGTGGATCTGTTATGTGGGTGTTAGATTTGAGTAAATTTTAGGGAAAATGAACAGTGCCATGGCGGCTAAAAAACGAGAGAGAAAACTAGAGAGCCAGAGACACATATTTTGCATCATGTCCTTTCCTTTGTCCACATTCGCTCTAGAAGTACGTGAATCTAGATGGCTAACCATACCTCAAAAGCAATCTATACTAGCAAGCTACATTAATTCCTCACTCACAGGGTATTTGTATGGCGAAAATGTGGTGGACTAATTAAGCTAGTAGATTTCAGCAACAGAGTCGGCTGAGTCTTCTACAATAGACTGCTGCGGAGTTGATCCAAGACCCCAAAAAAAAAAAGACCACATTAATTCCGACGTTTTCTAAATTTTGTTAGTTACAGTCTTGCTAAATTTTCTAGCTAGCTACACTGTCACATCATTTACAGGGATGTCTTATAGTTACGTGTTCTCTCTAATTCCAATCCCACGTTGAAGACAATTCCAGCAGTCATCCCAGCCCAAATATCTTGTCCAGTTAGATATCGAATAAGAATTCCATACTAGTGACAAGCCAAGCATTTCAAACCAAAAATTCCTTTAATTTATATGGGGTTAATTATATTTTAACCCCCTGAATTCTAACTCGTTTTTGACTCATTTCCTGATTCTTTTTTTCATCAATCGACCACCTATACTCCTAATTTGATTCAATTGACCACCTCCGTTATTGTTGTTTGAATTTCCGTTGAAACGTCCCGACCCCGTATTTACCGTTCATAGTAAACACGTGCCGGAACTGTAACGACCTGACCAAATAAAGCCCAGCATACAGTGTATACTACAGAAACTCGGGCTCAAAAGCCCAAAATAAAAACATCAATAACGTCATAACCGGCCCAATGGCCCAACAATAACAAAAGCAGCACAGCGGAAGACTTAATAACTCACAAAGACACTGTATGCGACACTGATGCAAACTATGGATCCGAGTCCTGTCCAAAGGATAACGCTGCAGCCTGTCTGGAATGCACCAAACCTGTACCATAAATAATCCATCCTACGGGATGAAAGCCCGCAGGTGAGGGGTGAGTCCGAAGTGCTCACCGACGAAGGATAGACAATCAATAAGCAATACTATAATTACTCAAGTCGAAAACAAGGAAAAACCGCCAAAATACACCCAACTGCAAGACTCGACCCAAAACTGGTCCAAGACCAAAAAGACTAAACAAAAATCCAATTTTCCAATTTTATCTTTCCGGGCCCCGTCAGGGATAAGCTAGGGGTCAGACCTGGTTATCAACATATTTCGGGTGCCAGACCAAATCCAAGAGAACCCAGGGATCGACTTCCCAAAAATAAGAACCCAGGGATAGACATCCCAAATATAATCACGGGATAGACATCCCAAGCATAGACATGCTTATCACAAGTAACCCAGGTCATGGCCACCACAAAACAGTCTTAAACCATCGAGTCATACCTCTACTTACCACGTGACAATTATATTATCGTCATTCAAAACCAAATCACAGGGATCAACATCCCTAACCAAAATACCGGGATAGACATCCCATCCAAACTAAGGATCGACATCCTTATCACAAATTATTAATTAATCCATTATTCTTATGGCCAAAGACACGAAAATAAATATCCAAAACTCAATGCACGGGGATAAACATCCCAAAACCAAATCAAGATACTGGGATAAACATCCCGACAACAATCACACAAATGTGACAAACAACAGTGCAACAACCATCAACACAACAACCGAGTAATATAGGCACATAATGAATGAAATCCATCCTCACCTTGGCCGATTACTCAACTCCAGAGACAATGACCGGTCCCATGCCGGCTCCTCGGAAAACTGCACGATATCAAAACCTATACAACAAAACAATATACTCACATGAATGCACATAATCGGTATACTATGATGCCATAAATTGTAATTTAAACCCCCCTTGGTTATACGTCCTGGTTATATTTCATAAGATTATCTTCAGTCGTTTTAAAATCCTTTTCCGAAAATAATATATCGTGCGTATATCCGAATATTACTTCGGTATTTAATACTTTAATTAAGTCTCTTTTCAAATATTTTTATGAAGTCATTTATCATTTTCCAAAAATTATAATCATCATAAAATACCCCTTTTTTTTTGGAAATATATGTATTTTTATTTATATTCTCCAAAATTATTATATGAAATAATTATACTTCTCCAAAAATATAATTACTATAACATATTTTCCTGAAATATATCGTATGCTTATACTCCCAAAATATTTATAGTACATGTGTACTTTTCTAAAATAATTATTATATAGTAATTTGCAAAGGATATAATTCATATTTTAATTACCTTGGTTTCTTAAAAATATTATATCAAGTAGTTACTTCTTTTATTTTCACCAAATATAACCATATACCATGTATTTTTTTTTCTTTCTTTCCCAGAAAGCATAATCCATATTATATGTTTTTTTCCAGATTTTATTTTCCAACTTTTATCATGTTATTATTAATTATCTCGGGCTGGGCCTTTAGCAAGCCCAGACCCACCACTTAGTCCCAACCTAGGCCCAAGCAGGAGCCCAGACACTAGTCCAAGCGGCAGGCACAGGTGACAAGCCCAACCATCCAACCCGCGACCCATCCTCAGTCGAGTCTGACCGCTACTACACGGGTCAGCCCACCCATTAGACGGGTCGTCCTCAACCGGTACGTGGCTCACCTACAGCGGCGACGCGAAGGACGGGGCCAGACGACGAGGACGACGACACAGGAGTGACGAGGCGAGGTGGAGATGCGTCGCCGCGACTGGTGGCATGCTGCTGGCGTCAGAATGCTGCGGTGGCGAAGGTGAGGTGGTGGCTTCGGGGTGCTGGCGACGGCAGATCTGCAGCGGGTGGAGGTCGTCTGGTGGCGGCGTTGGCGTGGGGAGGAAGAAGAGGTGGTGCTGCGGTGGTTTCAGATGGTGACGGCTCGGGTGGCAGCGCGGCTGGGTGGTGGCGTCGGACGGCCGGTCCTCCTTTTATCTTTTTTTTTTACTTATTTTCTCTCGTCTTTTTTTTTCTTTTCTTTTTCTCTCCCTCTCTCTTTTTTTTTCTCTTCTTTCTTTTCTCTTCTCTTCTTCCCCTTTCCCATCCTCTTCACAGATTTCTTGCTTTTAAACTTTTTTTTTACTATTCGTCATGTGAAGCTTCAATAATGCAGTTGTCTGGAGCGAGTCCAGTCCGGACCAGAAAATAACTGATACCCTCTTGGTTATTCTCCGGTGTTTTTCCGAAGTTTCCGGGACCCGAAAAATACCAACTAAGGCCCGAAAAATCCACGGAAAAATCCCGAGCGCTGGAAAACCCTCGGTTACGAAAAACGACGCCCGATTTACCTTGAATTAATTACCCAAGATTAATTCTTTCGGTAAATCACTATAAAAAGACTTTTACAGTCCCGATAAAAATCCAAATTTTTACCCGGGCTGTTACATCCGTCATCTTAATTAACGGAATACACATATGCGTGACATGTGGCAACGTCTTAACCATTGAATAAATTTAATTTTCTTTTTCTTTTTCCTATATAAAAATAAAATATTAAATATTAAGAAAAAGAAAAAAAGGAAAAAATCTTTCAAAGGAAAAATCGTTCAGTTATCCACACCCACATCGGACCGAACACCCACGTCCTCTCCCTTTAGTCACCGCTCACCTCCTCCTCCATTCCCTTTGGCCACCACTCCCCCGAACCCAACACTTCTGTTTCAAAACAAATCACACAATATAAATCAAAACAAAACGTAAAGAATTAATAGTGGAGGTGGTGTTGCTCGTGAGGGTCGGTGATGGCCACCATTGTCGCATCTCCTTTGCAGCGGTGGGAATCGTCATGCATCAACGGCGAGCGGTGGTGGTTGTGGCTTTGGTGGATCTGCGAGCCATGACTCCCACCAACACCATTACTACGTCCACAGCAGCACCATCACCATACCCACGCCATGCTCCGATGACCGGAACTCCACCAAACGGCAGCGTCAGTCACCCAAAAACAACACCCACGACCACAGAATCAACAACAACGCCATCCCAACCTAGTCGCAAGACACATTGATAAAAAAAAAAACAACCCAACACATCCGACTCGATCAACACAGAACCGAAACCAAAAGCCACAAGATCGTTATCAACAAGTCCGAGAAAAGAAATAACAAAAAAAAAGAATCGAAGGCAGGGAGGAAGACAACAAGGCCAGGGCTCACCAGTGCGACGGTGTCGTGCAGTAAGGCGGTGGCCGTGGAGCAGGGAAGGAGAGGGAAGTGAGCGAGGAGGAAGATGGGGCTGGCAGGCGGCGTGGTGGCGGTTCGCAGGGAGGAGGAATGCGGCTCGGGGCTGCTGTCGATGAAGTGGCGGCAGCGTGCAAGGGGGTGTCTTGTGCAGTGGCTAGGAGACGCGGCTCGCTGCTCGACACGACTCGGCGTCGTCGTCGGGTGGAAGAGCGCAGCGAAGAAGAGAGGGAAGAGAGAGGTAGAGAAGGCGATTGATGGAGAAGAAAGGAAGGGGAAGGGATTTGAGGAGGCGGCGGTGACGGCATCGACTGACTGTAGCAGTGGAGGAAAGGCGAGGGGAAGAAAAGGCAGGGGAGAGGAGAAGAAAAGTTTTTTCTTTCTCTTTTTCTTTCTTTTTTTCTTTTCTAATATAAATGTTTTATATTCTATTTTTGTGTGGACAAAAGAAAATAGAAAAATTGATTGAACGGTTAAGATAATGACACGTGTCAATCATCCTCAAATTCCGTTAGTCCAAGAGACGGAATCCTTTTGGGATTGGACGAAAGCACCTAATTGCATCAAATTGGGAATTCAGGTGATCATTTGACGAAAAAAAAGTTCAGGGGGTGAGTCAAAAACGAGTTAGAATTCAAGGAGTCAAAATGTAATTAACCCATTTTATATGCATATAGTAAATCCTCGTTTTTCCCATTGAGCAGAAAAGAAACCCCAGCCAGTTTTTTTGACAAAAAGAAAAGAGTAATACTTAAAACAGCCATTTTTTCCTATTGCCAGTAATCCGCCGTTACCTGGCTAGGTACAGGCTGATCTTTCTCCTTACAACACAGTAATACTTAATTATAAAGTGAAAGTGGAGAGGCCTCCCATTGTGGAGTTAGTGGTCGTGGGTTCGAATAGTGTTGATTAGTATAACATTTAGATTAAGATTACCAATGTAACTAAAAAAGTGAAAGTGGGAAATCCTATTGGGAAAAGATAGGCACCCAACTAATTAATAGCAGCCTATCTTTGTCAAATGCTACACTAGCGCGTTATTACTAGCCAACCATAATCAACTGCCTTCATCGAGAGGCAATAATAATGGACATGGGATGGGAATGGGATGCAACCCAATGGATATGGATTTGCTACACAGCCTAAGAAGATGAACATGGGACAAGAGCCCAATACATTGAATTTGAAATGGATCATGACCCAAAATTCGAATGCAGGGCCTCAGTCTAAGGAATGCCTAGGGCCTACTATGGCCGAAATCACTCTTTGAAAAAGTTGGGGAAGTTAACCTAATAGTCTTAATTTCCTGATCAGTTAACTAAATATAAAATTTACTTAACCTCACTTACTAAAAAAACTTTCTTGGTACCTTTCAGATACTATAAATGCCATTTTAGGCTAAAAGGTTTGTAAGGTAAAGATCACTCGTTGCGCTTTAAGTTTTTTGGATTAGTAGACTTAGAATAAAAGATTCAAAGGTAAGGATTCAAGGTCCTTGAATCGCTCTTACAAAGCTTAATCATAAAATTGGTTGCTAGCCTAGACCTTAAGGTAGACCTTTTTTGTACTACCAGCTCACTTCCCGTGGATTCCACGGGCTTGCATTCATTTTTTAAAAAAATTTAACATTTTAACTACTATTTCTAGGCATTTATTATGTAATATTAAAAAAGTTTGTATATAATTTGGTTCCAAATTATACATTTTTAACAATTTTTTCTACTTTTTCATATAGATCTGGAAAATAAATAAAAATTATTAAAATATAAATCAGAATACAAATCAGAAAAATAAATAAAATAAACTATTTAATAATAACATAAATAATAACTAATTTTTTAAACTTAAACATGCATTGTTGGCCCCTAAAACAAAAAACATATTAAACAACCGAAGAAAAAGTTAAAAGAGTTAACTAATAAAAAATATAAGAGAGTAATTTTTAAAACATAAATCAGTAAATGAATAAAAAATATTATTATAAAAAAATTAAAAAACAGAAAAATATAATATAGATCAGCAAATAAATTCTAACCTAATAAATAATAATATAAAAAATAATTAATTTTGCAAAGTTAAACATGGATCATTGAGCCAAAAAAACAACAAAAATATCAAATAACAGAAGTAAAAATCAAAAATATTAATGAAGGATAACAAAAACTATAAAAGACTTAAGAGACTAATTTTAAAGAAATATAAATCATGAAAATAAATAAAAAAATATTATTATGCAGAAAAAATTAAATTAGAAAATAGAATATAAATAAGGAAAATAAATAAAATAAACTGTTTAGTAATCATATAAATAATACTTAAATTTTATATTTAAAAATATCAGTGAGTCCCAAAAAAAAAATTAAATGATAAAAAATTAAAATAATTAATTAATAATAAACAAAAAATAAAAAATGAGAGGGTAATTTATAAAAATAAAAATAGGAAAAAAACTAAAAAAATATTATTATGAAGAGAGAACATTAAGATAGAAAATAGAAAAAAATTAGAAATGAAATAAAATAAAATACTGAATAGTAATATAAATAATAATAAATTTTGTAAATTTATACCTTCATCATTTATTGATCCATGCTTGGGTTACATAATTTACCCCTAGAAAAATATTAAACACATAATAAAAAATTATAAGAATTAATTAATAATAAACATAAAATAAAAAACATAAAATGAGTCATTTTTGAAATAAAAAACATAGAAATAAATAGAAAAATATATTATTATGAATAAAAACTTTAATACTAAAAATAAAATATAAATTAGGGAAATAGATAAAAAAATATTTAATAATAATTAGTTTTATAATTTAAACATACGTAATTGTGTCCTAAAATAAAAATTTAAAAATAACAGAAAACAATTAAAAAATATATATAAAATAAAAGGGACCATAAAAAAATATTATATAAAATATTAATATAAAGAACAGTTAATTTATGAAATGAAAAATTAACAAATTAAAAGATATGAAAAATTAAACATATCTTTGCATCATTAAACTCATATCTATGCTAATAAGGAGGTTCTATAATTTTGTTTAAGGATTCCTACAATCTCGAAACTCTAAATTAATTTTTCCATAAATCATTGTCGGGAGTCAATTCATCCAAAGCTTTAATATACATTTTTCTGCACAAACAAAAAATATAAAAATAGTTAAAATAGATTGGGAGAATAAAAAAAATATAAAAACAAATCGGATGCTTAATTATGAGAGACAAAATAACTTTAATATTATATCAATATGCAAATAGAAACAAAACAAAGAAGAAATTAGAGAGAATGAGTGAATTATGGAGAAACTGTATCAGACACTGATAGAGACTATATCTAGACCTTGTATGTTGCAAAAAAAAAAAAAAGAAGTAAACGGAAATGAATGATATCATTCAGAGACTATTATTTCACATACACAAACAAAGACTGTATCTGTATTTATAGAGAGATGATGGAATTTTTTAAGAGATGCATGATAAAAAGAACAAAAATGATTAAAGCCTTATCAGATAACAATAATAGAGTAAATCACATAATATATATATAACAATCTCTGCGTGTGAATTTTCTTTTGACCAATTTGTATGTGACTGGAATTTTTTTAAAAGAATATAATTAAGATCAAATTCATAATTTAAATAAAAAGAGTTTTATCCTTATCTTTATTGATTAGAAACTCTGGTTATCAGTTTAATGGAAAAAAATATATATAATTTTGCGTGTGAATTTAAATTTGAACAATTTGAGTGTGATTGGAATTTTTTTTGAAAGAATATAATAGATCAGGTTACTCTGAGATAATTATGTTTGTCATTATGGTCAATCAGACTACACCAACAACTCTCCAGATGGCAATAAAGAAAGAGCCCAAAGCCTTCACATGGCAATAAAGCAAGACTTCAAAAATCCTATGTGTCAAAACTTGGTGAGGGATACAGCTTTAAATATATATAATAGATGTTAAGTTAGGATACTTGGCAAGTTTTGGTTTATAGGTTAGGCCCTGGTTTTAAGTGGCTTAGTGGGTTGTCAATGGAATGACTAAGTGAGAGAATTTTTGATACGGTCAAAAATAGTATCAAATTTTTTTGAGAATAAAATAGTAGTATCAAATTTGGAATATAAAGTTCAAATGTATTCTCCTTCAAAACAAGGGTCGCCATCTAAATGTTTTGATAAGATAAAATTGGAAAGGGTCGCCATCTAAATGTTTTGATAAGATAAAATTGGAACAAGTTACAGAAAGACTTTCCTCGCATAAAGCAAAGACTAATCAATAAAAAATGGCTACCAAAGTTATACTACCTATGATCAGTGGCCTTGGTTAATCAACAGAAATTTTTTGAAAGGAAGACAATTTTTTTTTTCTTTTTCTAACTTTTGTGCCGGTATTGTAGACAAAAGTCTACCTTTCAGGGTCTAAATTAATTGTGATTAAGGTATAATAGGAATAATAGAGATTGGTATTTTTGGCCTCTAGAATGTTGGGTTCTCAAATTTCGAACTCAAAATTATATTGGATTAAATTAAAACAACTCCAACTAACTGATAAAATCCTAAAAGTTAAGGAAGTCGATTCAGGAAGCCCCTGAACTATCTTGCAGTCGTAACTAACCCTCTTTAGTAAGTCAAGCACGTTTAACTTTGGAGTTTTTATGGAATGACTACCGAAAAGGTAGGTGCAGCTTATTGATATAGTTAGTAACCATCAATTAGTTTCAGCTATTCTCAATTCTACAGTCACATACTTACTTGTACAACCTCAAAATCACTTTATTAGAGTTATTCTAAATTATACAGTCCCATACCTATAAATTACGCAATCTTCCAACTGTGCAGCCCCATCCCTATACAGTCTCAGGATTTCTCCTATCTAGTGTGAATTCGGTTCATTCACGTGCCCTTCCATCTAGAAGCTTGTCAGAAACCGCTCCTTGTCCATGTTCACTCCGGCACTGGTACACACTTCCCGCCATCATCAACCTTTAGTGTCACACCTCCCCTTGCAGTCATCTGATTTTATATTTTGCGCTCAAGCTGGGATCGATTTTATAAATAGAAGGAAGGAGACATAGAAGAAGAGTGTGTAAACACTCAAATTTGGACTTAAATTTTAAATTGAACCTTTCTTTTTCATTTTATTAAATTTCTTGGACTTTAATTTTAGTATTCCAAAGTCTAATTTGATTCATTGGTTAGTTTGGACTTTAATTTGTCTTTTAAACTTAATGAATTAAGTTTATAGGAGGTCCACACTCACAAGCCCAGCTAGACCACATTTTTTAGCACAACTAGGTCAAATTTTACGTAGATTGACCCATGAAAAATCTGAAAATAGTCTTCCTTTTAGAGAAATGGATGATATAGGTAGTTTTAGCTTGATTGGAGTAATTTAAGGACTAATTGAAGTTAATAGGGTGATGATTGATCAGCTAATATGCAGATTTTCAACCGGTAATCAAAGGATTCATGCATTTCGAGAAATTAGGCTGAAATTAGGGAAATTGGGTATAAAAGAAAAGTAAAAATGCATTCTAGAACATAGATCGGGCAGTCATTTTAGGCACGCACACCATGTCCGGGTAGACATGTAGACAAAACCGCCCGGAGTCGGGAGTCAACATGATAAGACCGCCAACTCCTAGCAGTCATCTCTTCCCGTAACATAGAAATTCTTAGATTCTTTTACAATTTTGATCATCTTGAGCCATAACTTTTGGATCTTTCGATTCAATCCCGGCCTTTGACGAGGTCCATGACCTCTGGACCCCTACACCATAAATAGAACCCCTCATTTCATTCTAAAGGGCCAAAAATTCTCCTTCAGTAACCTCCATAAGCTAGTACTTGGAGAAATGCTATCTCTTTCTCTCCTCAATTTTGATTTCTTATTTTAATTGTTAGTTCTCACATGATATGCTTGTTTAGTTACTGTTATTCTCTGGTCTTTAAAAGTGGAATTAAGGAACGGGGAGGTTACAAATGCAATATACAACCCGAAAAGAAAAGGAACTAAAAAGAAAGCACCAGAATAAGTAAGTACACTAGTCCGTTCAACTCTTTTGTTGCCAATTTCGTGACTGATGTTTGTTTGAAGTGATTTTGTGTTGCCATGATCTCTCCTTTCCTTCTTACCCTCAATTATGTAGAACTACGTGGACTTCGAACCTGGTGGCCGGAGTATATAGGTGGTCTCTAGTGATGGAGACTCAAGTCTAATTCCCCCTTCCCCATTCTCGTTCCTTTTAATTCCAATGCATTCAGTACTTGCTATTTGATTTGTATGTTCACCCACACACACATGCATAAGCAGATTATTACTTCAAATTACACACTATCTCGTCTAAAGCATGGATAGAATACCCATCCTAGAATTTCTCCAAGTCTAGCATTTTTAATTTTGGAGTTTTTATGGAATGACTATCCAAAAAGTAGGTACACCTTGTTAAAATAGTTAATATCCATTAAATCGTTTAAGTTATTCTTAATTATGCAGTCTTACATCTATACAACCTTGAAATCAATTTACTTGAGCTATTCATATGCCCCTCCGTCTAGATGCCTGCCAGAAGCCGCTTCTCGTCCATGCCCACCCCGGCACCGGCGTACACTTCTCTCCCTCATTGACCAGGGTGTCACATGCTTACTAATTTTTGCTAGGTTCCTCTCAAAACCTCGCATCGTACTAGGGGAGAACTTGGCTCCGTTACCAGCCGTAATGTCCCAGCTTGATGACTGTCACTACGAACCAACATGAGACCTTTTCAACATGCTTTTTGTCCTCACTCGCATGTTTCCGGGTAAAATTACCTAGGAGGTCACCTGTCTCAAAATTGCTCCAAGTATGTTTAACATTTGAGTTTTTATAGAATGAAGGGTTTTTGGTACAGTTGGTACCTGAATTTTGCACTTTGCATCAATCATGTACCTAGAACTTTTTCTGAGTCATTTATATACCTAAACTTTTCTCAGTCAGGTCAATCGTGGGTTTCGGACTGGGTATGGGCTGACGTGGATGCTGACCGAAATTGGACAACTGCACGTTGCTCAAAACGACGTCAATTCACCACTGTACGACGTCGTTTCATGTCCACATGTCAAACATGTGTCACATACATTTCCCATCTCCTCACCCGACATCCTACCAGATTCTACCCCGGTTTAGGTGGTTCAACCGACGTTGTCTACCTAATTCTACCTTGGTTTAGGTGGTCCAACCGACATCAAGGAAGACGACATAGACATTTAAAATTTCTTTTATCAATTGTATAATATTTTTCTTCTTTTTCTTTTTGACATTTTTCTTTTCTCCCTATGGGTCCCACCTAATTATATAATAATTTTTATTTTTCTTTAACCATTATCCTTTTTCTCATAATTTTCAATTCTTATCCTTTTTTTGCCATTTTCCTCTTCTCTTTAATTTTCCCACATCAAATTATTTTACTTTTATTTATAAAAAAAATCGTCAAAGGTCTCTCGTCCGGGCTTATGTTGGCATTGTACCAACCTTCTCTTGGACTTCATCGCGAAACTTGGCCTAAGAGCAGCCTCCATGGTGCATTTGCTCAGGCATGCGTTAATTTGGGTGGAAGAGGGGATCAACGGATGACGGCGATTGTGAGTTGCGATGATTGGAATTGAGTGTCAATTTGGGTGCCATTTTGTTTTCTGCATTTATGTTTTGTGACATTGGGAAGGGGATCGGGTTGTTGGATTCACAGTGGGGGTGTCGGGTTTAGGTAATGGTGTGGGGGTCTGGGCGATGGTGGTTATGGTGGTGGTCGGTTTGAGAAGTAAATTGGAGAGGGGCGAAGGATGGTGGTGCTCAGATTTTGTAAGTGGTAGAGGTGGTGTTGGGTTTGTAGGTGGTGGAGGTGGTGATTCACGGTGGAGGGAGAGTGGTAGGGGATTGAGTTGAGATAAAATTAGGGTTTGTAGATGGTGGTATTGGTCTTTTTGGATTCACACGTGGTGGTGGTGCTTGGATTTTGTAAGTGTAGAGGTTGGTGTTCGAATTTGTAGGTGGCGAAGGTGGTGCTTGGATTAGCAATGGCGGGGGTGGTGCTTGGATTTGCAGTGATGGTGGTCATTTTTTTTTTGCCTTTTTTTTTCTATGTGAAGAACGGTTGACGAAAAGAATAAGTGAAGAAGACTTACATGACAATTAAGGAGGCGTATTACTGTGAATGCAATTTTACATCTAATGTCATGGGTAAATAGCATATATAGGGTCTGTACTGTTTCGAAAATGCCATTTAGGAGTCTGTACTATTTTTTGTCCTTTTTACGGGTCCATACTCTTATTTTTGGTCCCGTTTAGGGGTCCCGGGCAGCTCTAAGGCTGACGTGGACTGCCCAACTGGAAGTGAATTATATGCACCCCTTTTGTTGACACGTGGCAGCGCTAGAGGCACACACGCTGTCCACTATGTACCGTAGGCCCCACTTTTTTATTTCTCATTTTAATAACGCAATTTTTGGTTATTAAATGGAATTTTAATTTCATTAATTATTTTTTAAGCTAAATCATAAATTGTTTAACATAAATAAAAAAAGAAGGGAAAAGAATTTAAACTCCCACCTGATCACTCTGCAACTCATTTCTCCCAGCTTTTTTTCTTTTTCATTCCACAAATTTTTTCACAATAAAAGAAGGAAAAGAAAAAACAAACAAGCAATCCACCTAAACAACACCAAAACGGTGTCGTGTAAAGCATCATCCCCAACAACAGCAAGCCGAGCGCCGCTGCTCTTTCAATCACCGCCAACGTCGACACCACCTCGTCGTCGACCATGCCCCGCTGGATTGTACACCCGGAACCTGCAGGAGCCGACTACGAAGAACCACCGTGTTTCCTTCGCCTCCTCGAATCACCGTGTCACCTTGTCAACAACGCCCAGCACGCCAACAGCCACCGTCTCTTCCCTCCTAACCTTGCCGTCTCCACCGCCCTCTATGGCTACTGTTGCTAGCTCCTCTAGGAACTCTGCCGACAAAAATCACAAATACAACAACAAAAAAATTAAACCCCCTTCCCTCCAGATCCTCATCAAAGACGATAACAAAAACAACAACAACACCATTGCGACCATCGCCGCATCAAAGACAGGTCGTATGAGCCCTTGTCCCACTTCCTGTCTCCCGTCCTCCAGCTGCTCCCCGTCCGGTGGGATCCCTTCCTTGTCCTGGATCTTGACTTTGCCGGCATAGAGACAGAGGACCAGGTGGAGGGTGGACTCCTTTTGGATGTTGTAGTCAGCCAGGGTCCGGCCGTCTTCAAGCTACTTTCCGGCGAAAATCAGGCACTATTGTTCCGGTAGAACCCATTGTCTTGATATGAAGTAAATGGAAATAGAAAAGGGGAGGGAGGAGGCATAAAGTAAATGGATTTTTGGTTTTTTTGAGTGAGTGAGGGTTTGTTATGGGAGATTTTGGGGGTATACATTCCTGTCATAAGGTAGGAGTTTAATCTTTTTTCCTTTCTTTTTTTTTTCTATTTTTATTAAACAATTTTAAAACTTAAAATTATATAATTACAGTGAAAGTGGGGCCCACTTGACACAAAGGACAGAGTTGTGGGCGCGTATGCTTCACCCCGGGCCGGGCAGTCCTTGTCATCCGCGGGGCTGCCTGGGATCCCTAAACGAGACAAAAAAATAAGAATATGGATCCGTAAAAGGGACAAAAAATAGTACATACCCCTAAACGGTATTTTTGAAACAGTACAGACCCTATATATGCTATTTACCCTAATGTCATTGTAATTATTTTTATTATAAAATAAATAGTAGAAAATTAAGGAGGGAAAGTAGGATGTGACATGTGCTAATCTTTAATTTTGCAATAAATATCTTTCTCCAAATTTAGATATGATCCAGAAGAGGATTGATTTTAAAATAAATACGTCCTTTTAATTTAGAGAAGATTAATGAGATAATTGAGGTGGAAAAGTAGGATTTTCTCAACCATAAATAAACATAATCTCGTAATGATAATAATATCATTTTTAAATGTTGATTTCGGTTTGTTTTAAATCGGGTGGAAACTGGGTGGAAAGTTGGTAAGGGGATGGAATGGTTGGGATCCACATTTTGACACATAGACGTGAAACGATGTTGTATCATGGTGAAACGACGTCGTTTTTGCGTGACAGGCAGTTGTTCAATTTTGGGCAGCATCCACGTCAGCACATACCCTGCCTGAGACCCAGGATTGACCTGACCGAGAAAAGTTTGGGAATATAAATGACTCAAAAAAAGTTCTGGGTACAGGATTGACGCAAAGTGCAAAATTCGGGTACCAACTGTACCAAAAACCCATGGAATGAACACCAAACAGGTAAGTGCACCTTGTTAATATAGTTAGTGCCCATTAAACCGTTTAAGCTCTTCTCAATTGTATAGCCCCATACCTGTACAGCCTCAAAATTATTTTATTTGAGCTATTCCTAATTATATAGTCTGATACCTGTATAATTGCAATCACTACACAATCTCAGGATCTCTCCTATTCGAGTGTGGATTCGGTTCATTTATGCTCCCCTTCGTCTAGAAGTCTGCTAGAATCCGCTTTTTGTCCATGCTCACCCCAGCACTGGCATAGGCTTCCCTCCTTTATCGACCTCGGTTGTCATATATCCGGCCTGGTTCTCATAGTTGGCAACTCCATTAGGACTTTTAAGAAGGTTCAAGAGATAGAGTGCAAGTTTTAGTAAAATTTAAATACCTTTTATATGTTCATTTGCATACCTGCATTGAAATTCTGTATGAAACGTACCTTAAGAGAACGAGGTAGGCCTAGACTGCAACATTCCATTATTTGGGGTTATGGTGAGAGCATTACTCGTTACCGCCACCGATCAATGATAGGAGTTAATAGGACTTGGACCTCACGCCGCATCCTGCGCCATGTGTGAGTAGGCTAAACTATCCCTTAGCTGTGCTTCTTAGCTCCCATCCAATTGCATACCATAGCATACCACTTGCATTTTAATAAACTATACTAGAAAAGTTGATGATGAATTTTTGGTATTGTTTTTTCCTATTAGGCAAATTTGTCTTGCTTTAGGGAACCCATGTCTTGCATGAATTAACATTACGTCTCACGTTTTCCATAAAAATATAAGAACACATGAAAAATTTGAACTTAAATGTATTGTTTTTTAGACCTTCTTTTTTCTTGTTTTGAGTATTTTTCAAAAAAAAAAAGAAAAAATTGTGAATATAAAAAAAAATTTCATTTTTTGTTTCAAAAAGAAAGAAAAATGTTTTGCTGGCTGCCCAGGCTGACGCCAGCGAACTACAATGACGCACGAGCATGGAGCGGCGTGATGGCGACGAACGTCGCTAGCGCTTCCCCTGGCTGCACTCCTCAAGCCGCTCGACTGTAGCCACCGTGGAGCTACGTTCGACGGCGTGTTCGTCGATCTACTGCCGCCTTGTAAGCCGCCAACTATAGCACAGACAATGCGCCGTCGTCGTGCATCGACCATAAGCAGTTGGATGTGGTGCGTGTCCCCTTGGCTCGATCCGCCACTTAATGGGTATCTGGTTTCTTTTTTAAAAAAAAAACAAAGATCCAATTTTTATTATTTTTATTTGAAGAACCAACGGAGAAAAAACATGCAACATAATAGTTTTTTTTGGAGCGTTTCAATGGATGGTTAAGATTATGGTTGGGGGCGGGCGGAGGTGAAGCTTAATTTTTCCAATTTTTATTTTTGGTACAGTGGAATAAGTCTAGGCGCTAAATGCGCAGGGTAGCAATATTACAAGCATCAGCAGACAATAAAGGTAACAAAGCAGCCGGTGGTGTTGACCACAGACGAACCCCACCCTCTTGAACAACTCCGACACGAGCCATATGGTCAGTACAAGAGTTGCCCTCCCGCAAGACATGCCGAACAGAACAACGCCAGCCCCGTCCCATAAGCTGCCCAATGTTGAACAACAGAGCAGAGAATGGGTGAAATGACAAATTTGGTGTAGACAATAAGTGAACTGCAGTGAGGGAGTCACTCTCTAAAACAACATCTCGAAAGCCCCAGTCCTAAGCAAGACTCAACCCAAGGGGAATGGCATATAATTCAGCACACAAAATGGTGGTATGACCCAGGTAAAAGGAGAAACCCAATAACCACCCACCAAATTGATTGCGAAAGACTCCACCACCACCTGAAATCCCCGGATTGCCAAAACAACTTCCATCTACATTTATCTTAATGGGGGGTACTGCGGACAACTCCAGGCCACCCTTCTGGAAGGATTCCCCAAACCGCCACGCCTGAACCAATCAAACTACACATCATATACTCTAGCCAAATGTTAAGCAAGACGCACAACTCCCTCCACAGAGAAAGCAACTCGATCAAAGACACAACTATTACGTGCACCCCAGATGCACCAACATAGCATAATAAACAAGTGAGCCCATTTTTTGTCAAGACTACGGGCATTACTTGTTAGTGTAATGCCCAAAAGTCAATCATTGGATGATTATATAGTCATGTATATTTATTAAGATTTTATTCCAATAAATATGTTTATCAGTGATAAATGCTTGCACATATTTATAACCTAAGAATATTTTATATTCTTGATTTTTCCCTAGTTGATTATTATTATGATGGGTTGTAATAATAAGTTAAGACTAGCGTATGTTGAGAATTATATGAGATATGAATTCTACATACGGGTACAAGTTAGAGAACTTGTGGTCCGGACTGACCCGACATAAGAACACTACATGGACTGTTATATATATTGTCATTAGTGGTTCTTATATGTATTGTCCTTAGACCTGAGATCATCAAGGTTCCCAACATGTGAGTTGTATACTTTGATATTACTCTTAGTTACTCGTAACTGAGTAAACCTTAGAGTAATTATTGGGTATATGATGTAATGTGTAGTGGGTTTTGTATGATCAAGATGGGATTCGTCCAACCCATATAACGGGTATCATATCAGATGGGCCGCTTGATAGAGTTGAACTGTAAATGCATGGCCATGCTCGTCCAACCCATATAACGGGTATCATATCATTTGTATCCGTTTTACACAGTTAACTCGGGGATCAAGAAACCTTAGATTAAACATATAATAGAATGACATATTCCATGTCTCGTATTTGATCTTGATATAATGGGACGAAAGGATAATGACATTTTACCGAGGCATAATGAATCAGTACTGATCTGGTCACTTGGGTAGCAATGATGTGTTGCTAGACACCGCTCATTGTTTATAATTATAAATGAGAGTTTATAATTATTGCCAACGTGATTAGTGCCTACAGGGTCACACACTTAGAACTATTGATTCGAGCCATTGGTTAGACCATGGTGTTAGAATAGGTGCCCTACGCTAGAGGGGGGTGAATAGCATTTTTCGGACAAATTCAAAATCTTGCTGGAAATAAATGCGGAATTGAAAGAATAAAGACACACCAAAATTTATACTGGTTCACACACACAACTTGTGTGGCTAATCCAGTCCTCTGAGAGACTCTCTTGAAGATTTCACTTTCTAGGTTAAGCTTCCGGGTGCTTAACAAACCGTATACAAACTTAGAGCTCGAGTCACACGAAACTATACTTACTTGCTTGAAGATACCTCACTTTAAGACTTCTCTCAAGGAAAGAAGACACTCTTCCTATGAGTTGCTACAAGGGAACAATCCTCCCTTAAGGTGTATGACAACACTTAAAATCACTCAAACAAAAGCTCTCTCAAAGAGTGGATATGAATAACAAGTAAAGCTCTATAAAGGCAACTCTCAATTCTCAAGGATATTGGCTCATAAAAATTGCAATGTATGTATGACAATGAATGCTTGAAATGTAGAGAGTTGATTGTTGTTAAACAGAGGTGCAATAACTATATTTATATGTCCCAAAACATGTATGACCGTTGTGGAATCAATCCAAAATACCTTTAGACAAAACATCATGGGGAGTTGAAAAAGGTGTCTGCTCACAACGGCACAACATCGATGTTTAAATAAATAATATCGATGTTGTAGCCAGTAAATTTGAATTATTGGACTAACGGTCACTAAAACATCGATGTTTGCCAAGGGAACATCGATGTTTTCGAACACTGCCAAAAATAGATTAAAGACGAGCACATGGGAACATCGATGTCTGAATGTAGAACATAGATGCTCAATGTTGGAACATCGATGTTTACCATTTGGACATCGATGTTTTGAGGCTCTGCCAAAGTTCTAAAGAAAACCAATTGAAGGAACATCGATGTCTTAAAGTGGAACATCGATGTTTTGATGCTGCAAAAGATTTTAAGTGCAATGGTCACAAGAACATCGATGTTTGGGAAACCAACATCGATGTTCTGAGCTACTGCCTTTTTTTGGAAAATTTTTTTGAAGACAGGAACATCGATGTTGAAAACTTGAACATCGATGTTCAATGCGGAAAAATCATTTTTGTGTTTGAAAGAATGCTATTTGATGTATGTGTAAAATTGATTTTGTTTTGAGCCAATAACTTAGACGAATTGAGTGTTTAACCTTTGTACAATTTGAGTTCCTAACTCCTCTTGCTTGTCACTTCAATTCTTGTGCTCTTTTGCTCTTTGATTGATTTCTTTTTGCTTCAAGATTGTCATCAATTGAATCATGGTTGGTTTGTCAGTATCAAAACCCTAAAATGAGATAAGGAGGCATGAGTTCTAACAATTTCCCCCTTTTTGATAATGACAAACAAATGGGAGTATATGCCAAATTTAGTGAGACATTAGTATGTGCCAAGTTTTAAGAATTCATAAGTGAGATTAATTTATCCTTATGTTTTTCAAACTATTATTCCCCCTAACTTGGTGCATATTATGTCTTGGTGCATGGTGCATATGTGCATGGTGCATATACTTCTTCCTATCTTCTCCCTTTTGACATTAGCAAAAAGAAATAGCAGCAGTAGACATTTTATTGAATTGAAAAGACATAAACATAACAAGAGATAAGAGTTTAGAAAGTTGAGCTTTCGCTCCCATCGTCATCATTATCATCATCAGTAGATTGTTGTGCAGGGATGTTTTCCTCCCCTTCATCAGCGCCTTCTTCACCATCACCTCCTTCTTGATCATCCTCAACATCCATTGGAGTGAAGTCCTTATCATAATTATCACCTTCATCTTTAAAATTGTAGCCATGAAGTGTGGCCTTGTCGTTGCACTTTGGTGGAGGATTGTAATTCACACGGGCAAAGTAAAACCGAAGAGAGTGGCCTTGTCGTTGCACTTTCGTGTCAATCCTCTCTATTGCTCGTCCCATGCTTGTCATGCTTAATTGAAGGACATGGAGGGAGTTAGCAATGGACTCAAGAGTGACTCCAGAGGTTCGGCGTCTAGAAGCGGCAACACGGGAGCTTTCTGCTTGAGCAGTCCCTGGAGCTTGCTCAGGAAGTTTGGTCGGTCCTTGGTTCTTCCACAGATTTTCTGCTGCGAAATGTGACACCACTGATTGTCCAAATTTTTGAGTGAGGAACTTGTGCACCGACGCGAGCATTAACACCTGCATTCAACAAAATTCGCACTACCATGAAAGCATATGGTAGGGGATGGTCAGGAAATGTAGGCGGATAGTCCGACATGTGCATAAGCACAAATCGTGCCCAATTGATTGGTGCATGGTGAAGGAAGGCATGAAGCACTTTCATATCATCAACGGATATGATTGTGTGATTTCCGTCTCTTGGCTTGATGACCTGGGTGAGAAGGTAGAATAGAACTCGATACTCCGGGGTTAATGGAATGGATGGTTGGCCTCCAGGAACTGTGTCGGACAAGGATCGTGAAGCCAAGTTCATTCAGAAAGGGTGGTTCATAGGTTATGGCCCAATGATCACCTCCATAGGATGCAATATCGTCTCCCTAAAAAGGCAAGCCAGCAAGCGCCCCGAATTCCTCCAATGTCATGGTAATGTACACTCCATTGATATTAGCGGACAATGTGTCACCATCTCGTCGGAGAGTTGAGTAGAATGCTCGGACGAATTCAGCACTATACTGCCAGCCCCTGTTCGTCACGAATTCCCACAATCCCGATGCTCGAAGATTGGCTTCAAGCTGCGTGTAGTTCTTCTCCTTCGGGTAATCCACCGGAAGATACCGTGGAGATGCAATTGAGCGCTTGGAGAAGAGAGACATGAAGTTATGGAGTTCGGCTCTGGTAGAGAACCAAATTGAGGTGCCTTCCACTGTAAATTGAGGAGCTGAGCTTAAAGAGCCTCCTCTTTGCTTTGATGGTCTCTCCTTAGCAGGAGATTTGCCCTTGGAAGATTTCTTCACACTTGCCATACTTGAGAAAAATGAGTAGGGAAATGATTTGGAGAGTAAGTATAGAATGAATGAACAGTATTGAGTATGTAAATGAGAGAAAGAGGCATCTATATGTATAGGGGAGCCAAAATAGAGCTATTGTAGTCCTTAAAACAGGCTCCAACGACTAGATAATGGCTATATTTTTGAAATATAACGGCTAAACATCGATGTCTGGTCAAGAAACATCGATGTTCCATGCTCTCCAACGGCTATATTTTTGAAAAGTGACGTCTGAACATCAATGTTCATTGGGGCAACATCGATGTTTCTGTGTCTCTGGTCAAAGTTTGAAACGCCGCCAATCGAAACAACATCGATGTTTAAAACTACTGGATGAAAAATTTTAATCTGTAATGACAGAACATCAATGTCTTACCTAGAAGCATCGATGTTTAAAACTACTAGGAAGAAAAATACTTACTGAACATCGATGTTAGATACTAAACATCGATGTTGATTTATCTTGTCAATTGCTCGATTCTCCACATGATGGAACATTGATGTTGGGCTCTCGACATTGATGTTTTAAGCTATTAGTTGAGAATGATATGAGATGAAGTCCACTCAACATTGATGTTGTGATCCTTAACATCGATGTTTTTCAGCCTCGGGTCTGGGTTTGTTCATTCGGAACATCGATGTTTCGTTGAGCAACATCGATGTTTTTGCAGTCTCGGCTTTCTTGTTCCCCCTATCTTTTGGCTTAAATGAAGGGTACCTGCAAAACAACTTAGAAAATACTCCGACGCTCATGTCAGTAAAGGTAAGACAATAAAAATACACAAATTAGAACAATGTAGAGTCAGGGATTCTTGGTTCATTTCGAATTTCCAAAGAATGACTCTTTCTTTACGGATTTTGATAGTCTCGTCACGGCTTACGTCAGCAACTTTCTCGAGTATTCCACTTTCTTCAACACAAAATCTCGCATATGTCCTTACCGTAATCACTTTCTGCTTATAAATACCAACCTCATGCTTGGCAAGGCATATCTCAAACCATGGATTCACCAATAAGAACGAGAACTACCTCTGACTCAGAGGAGTTAAGCTATACTTTTGGTGATCCTCTCTTTGGTGATTCTGATGTTGAGGAAAAGCTGAAGAAATGTCGCAAGCGGAGGAATGTCCCTGGTCATTTGGAAGACACGACCATATCTTGCAAGCGTCAAAAGAAGCCGGTCACCAAAGACACTGATGATCCGAAGGGCAAAGGGATAGCTCACAGTAATACACCATTACAGACACTAGGGCATCTGAACTTAGCCCTGAAGAAGAACAGCTCTGCTATGATGCAGATCGAGATGGCCTATAAGGGACTTTCCTCCCAGGTTGAGAATGTCCGCAAACATTTAAAGGAACTGGAGAAGCAAGTAACTTCATAGAGTGCTTCTTCTCTATTGTAATATTTTATGAATAAATAAATAAGTAGTTCCTTTTTCTTGATCAAGCTTGTTTTTAAACATAAATGGTAGGAATGATATAAGATCCAATAAAATCAAGCCTGTTATTAGTAACCAAAAAGAATATAAGTGGTGAAATCACGAATTTCTTATAATAATAGAAATCAAATATTCCTTGATAAAACGATGTTTATTATTTGTGTAAGCAAAAAATGACGTCATAATGCACGACGAATTAATGGCAATAATCAGCAACCACTTGTTCATAAACCCCACATGAGCAAAAGCGACTTTTGGGATTCGTATCCCTTTATTGAAGAGCCAAGATAGCCAGAATGAAAAGTAATGCATGTGAGAAGTGAGCTAGAAAACACAAGTTTTTGTAGCCCGAAAACATGCAATGTGACAAGAGTAATAATGTAGATAGTGGTAAAGATCTTCAAAAAGAAGATCCTTGAGGAGCGTAAACAATTTGTAGTTTTGTGAGGAGAGAGGTTTGCTTTACCGTTTATCGAAAAATAGGTATGGTCTAGACTTTGAAAAATAGGTAATCGTATTTCTATAAAAGGCAAAGCAATGGTTAGTAAATAATCAAAAGCATTTTAAGAAAAAATACGATTCAGAGAAAGAGAGATACACAAACCACAGCAAGACAAA
The DNA here is from genome assembly GCA_028386065.3 of Turnera subulata. Lineage (NCBI taxonomy): Eukaryota > Viridiplantae > Streptophyta > Magnoliopsida > Malpighiales > Passifloraceae > Turnera > Turnera subulata. Next base: position 15,756 of record JAKUCV010005771.1, on the reverse strand, counting down.
AATGCCTGCTCCATCGTCTATCTTCTTCGTTGAGGGAGCCTCCTTAGGAAGGAGGAATCGGTTAGCCTATAGCCTGATAAATGAGCAAACATAGGAACTGCCAAACGAGCTCGGGAGGATTCCTCGTTTGGTCTTCGTTGACGAGCTCTACTCGTCCCTGTTCTTTGTCACACCCATGGAGGAGACAATCTTCTTGGAGCACCAAAGTACCCTGCGAGCTTCCTTCTACGGCTCGACCAATTCCATCATGTTCTTCATCTCTGACAGATTTCTAGAGTTCAGGTTGGAGCCTTCTTGCCAGACTCTGAATGAAGGTAGTTATTACCAAATTTCAATGACTGCTCAGAGCGTTCTGCGGGCAACTGGCTTACCACCCACTTGGCCAAAAATTCGCCTTCTGGTTTGGAACTGCAGAGGAATCACTAGGCGCTCCCATGAGTTCACACGAACCTTAAGAGATCTGAAGAACTAGTACAAGCCCAATATGGTTCTGCTCACAGAGACCTTGTGGCAGCCTGAAGATAATCACGGTGTCATCCCGCTTCGTTTTCCTCCAGTGAACCGGTTCGAACTACATGGCCAAAACAATTCGGGCGGAATGTGGTTCTCTTGGAATGATAGCATTAGGATCAATATTGAAAATGATCCTAACAGTTTCAGAGTCATCGTTGTACCCAAGCGTTAAAACAAATAATAATAAAATATTTATGTTTAAGCATGTGTATTATGAATGTTCAATGATAAGCAAATGTTCCTTGACTTGATCTACTATGCTTGATGCGAAAAAGAAACTTTCTTATTCTCTCGGGTTGTAACATTTAGATATGAACCTACTACCCAAATTTTACTTTATGCAAAATTAATTCACTTCTAAGCTCTTTTTCAACCGAGGTAAGATAGGATGCTCAAGACTATTATTACTCAAGAATGATATGTATGCAATAATCAATAAGCATTAAGAGCACTATTAAAAGTATACTAGAAAGAATAGAACAATTTCAACCGAAGGATGATTATTTTCAACATTACCACTCATCCTTGCATTTCTACAAGAATCAATCAAGAACTTGGATGCTTTTTTGATCATGTGCTTGGAGCATCCACTATCAAGGTACCAAAGTACACTTGATGCCTTCAAGCATACCTACAAAGCAAATCAATGGGTTTTTGGTACCCAAATCTTTTTGGTTCCTTGTGTGTTAGAGACATAATGGTAATGAGCTTCATCTTGTGCCCAATGCCTATGCCTACCAAAGCAAACAGGAGCAATGCGTCCTATCCTATTGTAATAATGGCAAATAACATTTGGGTTGTGCATCTTTCTGGGTTGATAATAGTTACTATGTTGCCTATGTTTGTGCATTTTACTTGCTTTGTTTTCTTTGGGATGAACCTTAGGTTTCTTAGATTTTGTCTCAACTTTCTTTTTCTTAGGTTCATTTTTGAAACCTACTCCATGTTTAGTTGATTGCAAATTACCTAAGAGAGAATTTAAGTTCTTTTGAGGGGTGTTAAATTTCTTTAGGGTTGTTTCAAGTTCATTAACTTGTTCCTTTAATCTCTCACATGATGTACACTCCCTAGTTTTTGTTTCAAGTTCTTCAACTTGTTCCTTTAATGACTTACATGATAAGCATTCCTTAATTGGACTTTCCGGTTTATTAGCACTCCTCTTTTCGTAAAACTTATTCTCTTCTTTAAGCTTTTCATTTTCATTTGACAACTTTTCCACATCATTTTCTAAAGTTGTAATTTGTTTCTTTAAATCCTTATTAACTCTAGAAGCAGAAATGAATTCACCATAGAGCTCATTAAATGCATTTTGCAATTCTTCAAAAATAAAATTTTCACTTGGAGAAGTACTTACCTCTTCCGGTTCTTTCTCTCGTGCCATGAGACATAGGTTGGCAGTTTCTTCTTCATCACTTTCGGATGATTCATCGCCGGAATCGCCTCCCCAAGAAATGTATGCCCTTTGCTTCTTGTAGGGCTTCTTTTCTTTTCCCTCCTTTGCCTTGGGGCACTTAGGCTTGATGTGTCCAACCTCTCCACATCCATAGCACTTGGGTGGACCGGACATCTTCCTTCCTTTCCTTTCAAATTCTTTCTTCATGAATTTGTGGAATTTACGGGTGACAAGTCCGAGTTCTTGATCGTCATTGCTAGAGTCCAATTCAGTGAGCTCTTGCGTCTTGGAGGTGGAAGCTTTGAGTACTATGTCCTTCTTTTTTGGTTCCTGCAAAGAGGGTTTAAGAATAGTAGTTTCATAGGTTAGAAGGTTACCTCTAAGACCTTCAATGGTTGTGTTCGACGTCCCGATGTTTTCATAGATTGCGTCGGCTTTAGAGCGCCATTCGGAGTGAGACTTCTAAGGACTTTTCTAACCAAGTCCTTGTCGGAGTAGACCTTCTTGAGAGCATGAAGGTTGTTTACTATTTTTGAGAATCGATCGAACATCTCCTCAATCCTCTCATTCTCCTTCATGCGAAAGAGTTCGTATTCTGCAGAGAGGGAGTCGATTTTGGCCTCTCGAACTTGATCGGTTCCTTCATAGGTGTTCTCCAGCTTATCCCATATTTCTTTTGCGGTTGTGCAGCAAGAGATTTTCCTATAATCATCGGGGTTGACTGCACAATATAGCATGTTGATTGATTTGGCGTTGTTTTCAACCATCGTAATGTCTGCAGCGTCATACTCCGCCTCCGTCTTTGTCACTGTGGTTTCACCAACTTTCTTCGTCGGAATTTGCTCTCCGATCTTCATGATTTGCCTAAGAGCATAGTTGTTGGCTTGGAGGAAGATTCTGATCCTCTCTTTCCAGTAGCTATAGTTGGTGCCATCAAAGAGCGGTGGACGAGTGGTTGATTGTCCTTCGAAGTGTCCTGCATAATTACTTGAAGAAGCCATGGAAAGTTTCTCTTAAACGGTTAAGTCTTTCAGAGAGTTAGGCTCCACTACCAATTGTGAGAATAGGTGCCCTACGCTAGAGGGGGTGAATAGCATTTTTCGGACAAATTCAAAATCTTGCTGGAAATAAATGCGGAATTGAAAGAATAAGGACACACCAAAATTTATACTGGTTCACACACACAACTTGTGTGGCTAATCCAGTCCTCTGAGAGACTCTCTCGAAGATTTCACTATCTAGGTTAAGCTTCCGGGTGCTTAACAAACCGTATACAAACTTAGAGCTCGAGTCACACGAAACTCTACTTACTTGCTTGAAGATACCTCACTTCAAGACTTCTCTCAAGGAAAGAAGACACTCTTCCTATGAGTTGCTACAAGGGAACAATCCTCCCTTAAGGTGTATGACAACACTTAAAATCACTCAAACAAAAGCTCTCTCAAAGAGTGGATATGAATAACAAGTAAAGCTCTATAAAGGCAACTCTCAATTCTCAAGGATATTGGCTCATAAAAATTGCAATGTATGTATGACAATGAATGCTTGAAATGTAGAGAGTTGATTGTTGTTAAACAGAGGTGCAATAACTCTATTTATATGTCCCAAAACATGTATGACCGTTGTGGAATCAATCCAAAATACCTTTAGACAAAACAGCATGGGGAGTTGAAAAAGGTGTCTGCTCACAACGGCACAACGTCGATGTTTAGATAAAGAATATCGATGTTGTAGCCAGTAAATTTGAATTATTGGACTAACGGTCACTAAAACATCGATGTTTGCCAAGGGAACATCGATGTTTTCGAACAGTGCCAAAAACAAATTAAAGACGAGCATCATGGGAACATCGATATCTGAATGTAGAACATCGATGCTCAATGTTGGAACATCGATGTTTACCATTTGGACATCGATGTTTTGAGGCTCTGCCAAAGTTCTAAAGAAAACCAATTGAAGGAACATCGATGTCTTAAAGTGGAACATCGATGTTTTGATGCTGCAAAAGATTTTAAGTGCAATGGTCACAAGAACATCGATGTTTGGGAAACCAACATCGATGTTCTGAGCTACTGCCTGTTTTTGGAAAATTTGTTTGAAGACAGGAACATCGATGTTGAAAACTTGAACATCGATGTTCAATGCTGAAAAATCATTTTTGTGTTTGAAAGAATGCTATTTGATGTATGTGTAAAATTGATTTTGTTTTGAGCCAATAACTTAGACGAATTGATTGTTTAACCTTTGTACAATTTGAGTTCCTAACTCCTCTTGCTTGTCACTTCAATTCTTGTGCTCTTTTGCTCTTTGATTGATTTCTTTTTGCTTCAAGATTGTCATCAATTGAATCATGGTTGGTTTGTCAGTATCAAAACTCTGAAATGAGATAAGGAGGCATGAGTTCTAACACATGGTTGGACCATGGTTCGACCAGGTTATTGAGCTAGTGGTTAGACCATAGTTGGATCGGGTCGTTTGGGTTGGTTCGGTTCAATAGTTACTGGAATTATTGAACCTGAATTATTGTCCAAAAGACATGAAAGGATGTGTTGTTTTATATATATGTTGATATATATAATTGAGTTAGTGGAGACATGATCATGTTGATGAATGTGACTAAAGTATAGATAATGGAAAACACAATTATGCATGATAAGATGTATGTATGATTGGTTGGCCATTTTCTATATTAACTAACGTGTAAACATATATATGATATATGTAAGAGTGTGTAGCATGAGCAGATTTGGGTAGAGCTCAACAGACAAGCACATACACAAAAGTTGTGAGAAAAACACTCTAGGCTCTTTTGCTCTCGAAATTCTGCAGCTAGCACTGCGGTTCGTGAGTGCTCGGGTTAGTGATCGTGTGACGGTTGCTAGCAGTCATCAACGGTTCGTGTGGATACCGTAGAGGAGTCGGATTTCTGTCTGGTTCTTGATGATTCGTATCATCAGTTGAGTGAAAGATCTCGACCAAACCAGGTACAAAATTTTGTTATTCGGTTTACCCCGTTTCACATGGATCCTCCATTAGTTCCGGGTTTTCCGCTGCGCATATTGTCTATTTGTTTGCATGCCCGGTTACTTACATTACTATCAAACCAAACAATGAACTCACCCTGCTGAAATAACACCCAGTCTGACGGGGCCGTAACCGAACGACAGATAGGTTGTACCAGAGAGCAAGCACGAAATAAGTGCAGCATATCTTCAGTCCCAGTTGCACAAACTGGACATGTAGCCAAATTAGTAAGGCCAAGGCGAACCCGTCGTGAATTGGTAAGAAGGCGCTGCCACCGAACTAGCCATACAAAGAACAATAATTTATTAGGCAATTGTAAATGCCAAATCCAATCCCAGGTCAAAGAGGATGGAGAAGAAGGGGGAACCCTCAACCAGTTGTATCCCGAATGCACCGTATACATACCATGACTCTCATCAGACCGAAACTACACATTTGGAAGGTCTCCAACATAAAAAAGAGGAGTAACAGTAATTGATTGAACCACCAAAGCAGGAAGAAATTGAGAAACAGGAGAAAGGTCCCATTCCCGGTTAAAAATCACATCTGAAACAACCATATCCTCCAAACAAGTCGGAATCTCTGAAATGTAATCCACTAGTGGGACAGCCCCAATCCATCGATCATGCCAAAAGGAGATACCATCCCCCGAACCAACCCTCCAACTAAACCCACCATGTAACGCCGGGAAGCTGCGAACAACACCTTTCCAAAGGGTGAAGCATTCAGGGGTAGAGAATGATGTGCTAAATGATCTAGGCCCAAATACTTTGCCTGTAACAGCCGCAAACAAGGACTAGCGACTTCGACCACCAGTTCCCATCCAATCTTACCCAGCAAAGCAATGTTATTACTCCTTGCACACCGAATACCCAAGCCACCTAACCGCCGTGGTTGTGTGACCACATCCCAACTAAGTAAATGCACTCCCGAAGTAGAACCTCTAGACCAAAGAAAGTCACGAGCCATCCTATCAATGTACGTACAAGTAGAAGTCGGTAACCACATGGTCTGCATCGCATATAAAGTCGAGGCAGTGAGAGTGGACTGAATGAGAGTGGTTCTGCCCGCCAAATTCAAACATTTTGCCTTCCAGGCCTGGAGGCGGGTTTGGACACGATCAATAACATACTTATACGTAAACTTGGACACTCGACCGTGCAAGAGAGGCACACCCAAATACCTCGTCCCAAATCTGAGGTGACTGACATTTGTAAGACACCCTTCAGAACAGAAATCCAACTTCGAGGGACATAAGGAGCCACAAACATATAAGATTTATCATCATTCAAAAGCATCCCTGAAAAACTACAATAATGGCGGATAGTGTTCCTAATGAGCCGAGCCTGAGAGACAGTCGCTTGAGCAAATAGCATAACATCATTAGCGAAGAAAAGATGGGAAAAAGCAGGGCCACCACTAGATGCCCGGATTGGCTGCCATAGACCCCAACCAACTTGTTCCTCAATGAGTAATGAGAAACGTTCCATAGAAAGAACAAACAAATAAGGGGAGAGAGGATCTCCTTGCCGTAAACCCCGCTTAGCTCGAAATTTTGGCAACTGTGTTCCATTCCACAAAATGGAAAAATAAGCAGAGGTAACGCAATACATTATCAGACGCACCAACTCATCAGGGAAACCAAAAAACTGCAAAGTACTCCCTAGGAAATTCCAATGGACACGATCATAGGCTTTCGCCAAATCCAATTTAAGAATCATCGCCCCACGAGTACTCCTCATTCTACGAATGGTGTGGAACAACTCCTGGGCAATAATGATATTATCACGGGTGCCACGGCCCGGGAGAAAGCTAGCTTGCATAGGGTTAATCAATGAAGGCGAAAGAGGTCGAATCCGAATAACAATGACTTTGGTGAGTATCTTATAAGAAACATTACAATATTCTTTTCTTTTTTTCCTATTAAGTATTAGGATATAATTGATGTATCATATCTAATAAGTGTGACTTTATTTATAAAAAGAAAAATTATTGGTTGGCGTTAAGATGATTGTTTGGTGGTGGTTTGTAACCTATCCCTAATAATAACTAGTACTCTACCCCGTGTATTCACACGGGATAGAGGCAAAGAACCGCTTCTTTTTTTGTACTTATTGTCAAGCTTATTAAATTGATGTTGTTTTACCATACATTTGGTTCTTTCTTCTCCTGCAAAGCGGCAAACTCTTAGTGTATTGCCATCAAGCACGCATCATTGCTCGACCACCCTTTAGATTAAAATGATTCGGTTAATTTAATATTGCAAAAGTTAAAATGGTCGGTTTACTAATTCATCTTGTCTATTATTACCATTAGTATGATTTTCTTCCATACCTCTATTGTCCATACATTAGTAGGAGGTGTTAATTCTGTTAACAAACTAATACTCAGTTTTTCACACAAAGCAATAGTGTCAAACTGAACTTTAATGATGTTGCACAAAGTGTATTTAAGTTAAAGAAGAGATTTGTTGAATGGTAATGATGTTTCTTTTGAGATTCCACACCGGATACATGTATCATGGAGTTTCATATTGACCAAATATATTGAATATCATATATTATCATAGACCAACTTCAAGTTAAATATTTATTAACCAAATAAGTTACCACGTGCATTTTCTCTAATCATAAAGATACTGTAAATAGTTTAGACACATTGTACAAATTTAATATATACATTTATAATTAGTTTTGACTTCTGAATTTATAAACTTAATATATTTATTATTGATTCCTGATTTCGAACTTAAAATTAGTAGTTTCTGAAATAATCCAAACACAGTGTACAAATTTATAATTAATTTGATTTCTAAACTTAATATATTTATTATGATTCCGCTTTTCAAATATATTAAGTAGGTTTCATAAATTGTTTTGATTTTTAAAATAGATTTGGAACCCATTGTTTAAACACAATCCAAAGATCAAATTCTATAGTCCAGGAACATTGTAGTTTATTATCATTTCCGATTTTTGCACCTAATAAATTGGCCACGTAAATAGTCTAGTTGCGTTATATACATTTAATATATTCATTTTTCAAAGATTGGGGTTCTAATAAGTATACATTACATAAAAGGACAATTCAATTCTCAATGCGCATGTTAGAGAAGGCAAAAGAATGGAAAAATTAGAAGAAGAAACAACATAGAAGAATAAGAACCCACGCTAGACAAAATCATGCAATTATTAAATTATTAGAGATACGAAGACAAAAGACTTTTTTAAGTTTCCCATCCCGTATCCAGAGCTTTGTCCCAACTAATCTGGATTCGACCCAGGTTGACTTTTCACTTCTATTAACAGATTTCCCAAAATATGAATTAAAAATATAATTCTTATGTCTCTCAATTCTTGAAATGATAATGATATCTTGTAAGATTGTTAAATATTATTATCTGTAGGGTGCTCTTTAATTTTTTTTTTACACAATTATCAACTATACAAATTCATAGCTTCTAAATTCTTGTTTTATTTTTTGGTTGATATAATGTCTTTCTTTAAAAGTCAAATTTGTAACAGCCCGGGTAAAAATTTGGATTTTTACCGGGACTGTTAAAAACATTATACAGTGATTTACCGAATGAATTAATCTTGGGTAATTAATTCAAGGTAAATCAAGTGTCGTTTTAGGAAACCGAGGTTTTTCCCGCGCTCGGGATTTTTTCGTGGATTTTACGGACCAAAGTTGGTATTTTTCGGGTCCCGGAATCCTCAGAAAAATCACACCGGAAAATAATTAAGTGGGTACATCAGTTATTTTCTGGTCCGGTTTGGACACGATGCATTACTGAGGCAATAATGCAGGCGGCGCCTTCTTTTTTCTGCCCGTGTCACCCGTGAACTTCTGCCTGCCTTTGCACCCTACACCATCACCTTCATCTTTTCTCCTGCCTGCAAACTCATTTGCAACCTTTTTCATCTTCCTGCAAAAACTCACAAGAACCATCATCCTTTTCTTCTTCCTGCATCACACTCCACTCTTCTTTTCTTCTGCAGAAACACCATACCCAGCTTTTCCCTTCCATTCTCGTTACCTGCAAAATCAAGGCAGAAAAAAAAGAGAGGTTATACAAAAAAAAAAAGAAACAGAAAAGAAAGAATAGGAAAAAAAAGAAGAAAAAGTAACAACACACCACCCGACCGAGCCACCACTGGGAGCACCACTGCCCCGAGACCGCCACCACCAACTCCTCCCCTCTCCTCTCTTCCCCTCTTTCCTCCTTCGTCCGCCACCGCAGCCAGCAGCTCGCCGACCGCTGCTGCAGATCGCATCTCCTACCTCTTCAACTCGCCACCGCCATGAGCAGCAAATCGAGGAGCAAGCACGAACTTCGATCATGCACTGGAGGCCGACCTCACCTTCCTTCTCCACGGCAAGCGTCGACCCCATGACCGGCGCTCCCTCGCTCGTCGCTGCAGGACGTACGCTGCCCCCTCTCTTTCCTCTCCACGCACGACGGCCTACAACCGGCGACGACCGGGTAGCACGCCTGCAGCCGCCGCCTCACGCCTCCCTACGCCTCCACCTCACCGTCCCCTGCTCGGGTCGCTCCGCTAGCCGCGCTGCACGGCTGTTCGTCGTGCCACCCGCCGCTACTAGGTGAGCAGACCCGACTGTTAAAGACGACCCGCAAGGCGCCTGGGTCTCGGGTCTTGGGCACCTGAGTCGTGGGTCTTGGGTGCCTGGGCCTTAAACCATGGGCCTTAGGCTGGTGTTTTGTGGGTTAATTTTGTGGGCTGGGTGTTGGGCTAGAATAGTAACATGTTGGGTTGGGTTGTGGGCTGTGAGATTTGGCCCAGCCCGATTTTAATTAAAAAAAAAATAAATAATAATAATAATAATAATAATAATAATAATAATAATAATAATAATAATAATAGTAAATATAAATATAAACTAGAAAAATATATATAAATATATTATGGAATATGTATTTTCTGGAAAATATATATATATAGTGTATGGTTTATATCTTTTGAAAAATTATTAATACTTAGTAAATTAAAATAGTTTGATATATATATACTATGGATATATTTCAAAAATATATGAACAACTAATTTTTCTAGAAAATTATATTATGGTAAATAATAATCATGGAAATTTATGATTTTAATTCTTCTGGAAATTGGTTAAATGTTTTCTAGAAAGTAATGTAATTATATAGTATATGAATATCCTTTGAAAAATTATTACACGAGTAAATAATTTTATGAAATGGGGTATATATACTACGAAATGTTTTGGAAATAAATATGGTATTGTATATTCTGGGGAATATTACACCAAGTATATATAATAAAATTTTTTTTAAAAAAATAATAATAATTGGTAATTATATTTTGGCAAGTAAAATAATTTTATGGAGATGATAACGTATAACCGAAGGGGGTTTAATTTATCATTTATGGCATCATAGCATACCAATTATGTGCATTTACGTGAGCGTGTTGTTTTGTTGTATAGGTTTTGAATATCGGGCAATTTCCTGAGGAGCCGGCCTTGGAACCGGTTGAGGATCTTCAGAGTTAATTAACAGGCTAAGGTGTGGTTAAGTAAATATTTATATACTGCCCGTGATATCAAGTTGCTGTTTGTTTACTGTGTGCGATGTTGCTGGTATGATACTTTGTGGCTGTGAATGGTTTGTTTGTGGTGAATTTAATTGATGATTGATGCTGTTGATGTTATTGGTGATATTGGAATTGTTGGTATAAGTAAGTTATTATTATTGTTGTTGACTGTAAAATTATGTGAGTTGAGTACTGGAAGTACTAGTATGGGAAAACAGTTGGAATAAGCTTGTATTATCCGGACGAGCGGAGAGGCTGCGAGCCTGCTCGGGATAATGAGTTGATGATTGGTTAACAGTATTGTGGTATCAAGACTAAAATAGTAATATTAATAAAATAGAAACACTTAGACAACTAGTAAGTCACGGTTAAATGTTGGAACAGCTAGATGGTAGTTTTTATTTTTATGGTGTTGGGGGAGAGTGTGCTTGGGGTCTGCTCCCTGTCTGTGCCAGTTATACGTGGAGGTACCAGGGCGGGGTCCACGGGCTAGCTAGCTTGACTACAAGGCGACGGCCACCATTTAACTAGTGATAGGGGCTCTAACAATAAAATTGGAATAACGTGTCTAGAATCACAAGTGTGTCATTTAAGGTTCGTGAGAACCCTTAGTTAATTGTTGGTGATGTGACTTGGGAATTTACGGTTGTTGTATATGTATATTTGCTGATGGGTTTTACCCGGTGGGCACTTCGGACTCTAAAACGCCCCGACCCGTATTTACCATACACAGTAAACACGTGCCGGAACTGTGACAACCCAACCAGACAAAGCCCAGCATACAGTGTTTACAACAGAAACTCGGGCTCAATAGCCCAAAATAAAAACATCAATAACATCATAACTGGCCCAATGGCCCAACAATAACAATATAATGCACAGCGGAAGACTTAATAACTCACAAAGGCACTGTATGCGACACATGATGCAAACTATAGATCCAAGTCCTGTCCAAGGGATAACGCCGCAGCCTGTCTGGAATGCAACATACCTGTACCACAAATAACTCATCCTACGGGATGAAAGCCCGCAGGTGAGGGGTGAGTCCGAACTGCTCAACCATGGATAGACGATCAATATGCAACACTATAATTACTCAAGGTCAAAGCAAGCATAACAGCCAAACCAAAAGACAAGACCCAAAACTGGTCCAAGACCAAAAGAATTAAACAGAAACCAATTTTCCATTTTTATTTTTCCGGACCCCGTCACGGATAAGCTAGGGGTCAAACCTGGTTCTCACTATATTTCTGGTGCCAGACCAAATCCAAGAGAACCCAGGGATCGACATCCCAAAAATACGAACCCAGGGATAGACATCCCAAATATAATCATGGGATAGACATCCCAAACATAGACATGCTTATCACAAGTAACCCAGGTCATGGCCACCACAAAACAGTCTTAAACCATCGAGTCGTACCACTACTTACCACGTGCCAATTATATTATCATTATCCAAAACCAAGTCACAGGGATCAACATCCCTAACCAAAATACCGGAATAGACATCCCATCCAAAATCGAGGATCAACATCCTTATCACCAATTATCGTTTAATTCATTTTATTTAATGCCAAAAAGACACAAGGATAAACATCCAAAAACTCGACGTACGGGGATAAACATCCCAAAACCGATCAAGACACTGGGATAAACATCTCGACATCAAACCACAACAATGCAACAATCAACAGTGCAATATTCATCAAACATAATAACCGAGTAATACAGGCACATATTGAAGGAAATCCATCCTCACCTTAGCCGATTACTCAACTCTGAAGGTAATGACCGGTCCGACACCAGCTCCTCGGGAAACTGCCCGATATCCAACCTATACAGCAAAACAACATGCTCACATAAATGCACATAATCGGTATGCTATGATGCCAATACTGCGAAATAAACCAATCCGGGTTCATATCCTTTATTATCATGTTTTACCGAAAATATTATACCGTACGTATATCTGAATATAATTTCGGTACATACTTTAATTAAATCTCTTTTCAAAATATTTTCATAAATTAATTATACTTTTCCCAAAATATAATCACTTTAATTTCCCAGAAAAACAATAACGTATTTATAATTTTCAGAAAATATATATAGTATTTATCTTTCTCTAAATATATATAATAATATTTTCCAACACAAAATATATTTATCTTTAACAGTATTGTGGTATCAAGACTAAAATAGTAATATTGATAAAATAGAAACACTTAGACATCTAGTAAGTCACGGTTAAATGTTGGAACAGCCAGATGGTAGTATTTATTTTTATGGTGCTGGGGGAGAGTGTGCTTGGGGTCTGCTCCCTGTCTGTACCAATTATTATTTTAGGCGCTGGGGAAGAGTGTGCTTGGGGTCTGCTCCCTGTCTGTGTCAGTTATACGTGGAGGTACCAGGGCGGGGTCCACGGGCTAGCTTGCTTGAATACCAAGCGACGGCCACCATTTAACTAGTGATAGGGGCCCTGACAATAAAATTGGAATAGCGTGTCTAGAATCACAAGTGTGTCATTTAAGGTTCGTGAGAACCTTAGTTAATTGTTGGTGATGTGACTTGGGAATTTACGGTTGTTGTATATGTATATTTGCTTATGGGTTTTACCCGGTGGGCACTTCGGACTCACCCCTCACCTGCGGGCTTTCATCCCGTAGGTTGAGTTATTTGTGGTTCAGGTATGTTGCATTCCAGACAGGCTGCGGCGTCATCCCTTGGACAGGACTCGGATCCATAGTTGCATCATGTGTCGCACACAGTGTCTTTGTGAGTTATTAAGTCTTCCGTTGTGCTGTTTATTGCTATTGTTGGGCTATTGGGCCGGTTGTGCTATATTTTGGGTCCCCGGGTTTGGGTGACATGTTTTGATGTTGGGCCGAAGGGCCAGATTTCTGATGTTATTATTTTGGGCTGTTGAGCACGAATTTCTGTTATATACACTGTATGCTGGGGTTGTTTGGTTGGGTCGTTACTGTTCCGGCACGTGTTTACTGTGTACGGTAAATACTGGTCGAGGCGTTTCAAAATTAATTTTCTATTAATTTTCAGAATTTATATTATTTTTTTAGGACAAAAAATATCATTCATTAATATTATTAACACTCTTGCTCCACATCTTGCTCCAAAATTACCCACCACTGCCTGCAGGCCCTGCACCAAATCTGCTCAAATAACATAGAAGAATAAAATTCCATAAGCATCCACCAGCCAAATTCACTCAAATATTACAATTACATCGACAACCATTCCTAACACTTAATTGTCAAGTAAGCAAATGTCATGAACATGAACAAAGGAACATATTTGAATTCAATTTGTATGAAACCGTCATATTTCCAATCATCATGAACAAAGGAGCATATTTGAATTCAATTTGTATGAAACCTTTACATTTCCAATCATTAAAAATTGTCAAGCATTCTCTACAGTAACGACATTGACTTTTGTAGCATTGGCATTCATACTCCATTCATATAAATTTGCATTATGATAAATCTAGGATTTACCTGATGTAGGTTGATCTAGGTTGACCTTGCTTGTCTAGGTCTTGATGGTGTCAGGCCTGCAAAATAACAAGGAAGAAGGGACACCGGGGGTGTCCAGGGTGTGTGACCCCGGAAGCTCTCCGATGCCTAAGTCAGAATTAGGGGGTGGATACTTGTAGACAGGGGTGAATTGCTAGTTCTGTATGCACGTACCTTTCACCAGGCTATCGGGTTGCTATTTATAGGCGTTTGGAGAATAGGTCTAGGCTTTTAGGCCTAGGCAAGTGTAGACCCGGCCTACCCACGTAGGTGTGGACCTTGACTTCTGGGCTGAGGCTCACATGCTACTATATGCAGCCCTGCAGCCCTAACTATGCAGCCCTACTATGTGCAGCCCGACTATGCAGCCCTGCGGCCCAACTTTGCAGCCCTATATCTGGAGCCCTGATATGTGTAGCTTGTGTAGCCTGTGTAGCCCAACAATGCGTAACCCTACTAATCTGTATGTCATCACTAGCCCCCAACTCAAAGGGTAGTGATGAAAGGACTGCTCTTTGAGTTCTCAAGACCTCTTTCGTATATGGGGTGGTGTTTCTTTGCTAAAGCATTGAGTCATTAAGCTTTTAACTCCAAGGGATATGCTCGCTCATGTTGACACCATTCGAAGCCCCCTTGTTATAGTTAACCAATGGTGGCCTATAGATTAGGCAGCCCTAGGCCTAATATAGAAGTAGATAGCAGCAGAGTAAAGCATGCGTTTTTCCAGGAGTAGAAAACCCTAGACTTGGTCATCCAAATAGTGAGGCTGAGATGGTGCACTAAGCTTTGGAGGAGAGGACAAGAACTTTGATGTCTTCTAAGAGAGTTTGTTGGTCTATAGACCGACACATTAAAGAGCTTCGAGAAGAGAACGCCTCCTTGAAGTATACGATTCGAGAGCTTAGGTGGAGGCTTTCTTAAGCAAAAGATTCTCTACTTCAAACCCAAGGTGGAGGCCTGCTTAAGCGAAAGATTCTCTACTCCAAACCCAAATGACCAATCTCCAAGCTTAAGTGGCAATAACGCCTTTTCGAGAGTCTGCCCCAGTTGCTCTCCCCATGTACCCATGCAGAATGCACCCCCTGCAAGATGTACCCCTGAAAAGTGTAGAATGTATCCTGCGAGATGTACCCTTGGGAATGTATCTGCAAAGTGTACCCCTGCAAGATGTTGAATGTACCCCTGCAAAGTGTACCCTCGATTGATTTTTTGTTGGGCAGCCCCTTTGATGTAAGCCAACCCTGATTTTCAAGGTCTTGAGTGTTAGAACCTATGTCTTCATGGTTCACTTATTACAGGTTTTGATAAATGACAAACCAAGATCATAACCAAGATGAAGCAAAAAAGAAATCAAGCAAACAAGCACTCAACCAAAGTGATCAAGTACTCAAGTGTACTCAAGTGAAGATATGATCAAGAGTTGAAGTGCAAAGAAGAGCAAGAGAAGTTAGGACCTATTTGTACAAGGTAAAACACTCAACTTCTCTTAGGCATTGGCTCAAACAAAACACTTTTCAATCATACAATTCATTAGCATGATTTCAAACATAAAGCTGTGTTTTCAGTCCAAAACATCGATGTTCTGAATGCAAACATCGATGTTCTGTTTTTCAAGTTTTTCAAAATTTTGGCAGTAGCTCTAAAACATCGATGTTGGATTACAAAACATCGATGTTCTTGTGACCGTTGGTCAAAACATCGATGTTTCAAA